>CAIGRO010230276.1:0-11846 GCA_903798355.1 Fraxinus baroniana | reverse complement strand
TTTTTAATGGTCGTGTTTAAAAAAACTCCGCACGGAGAGAACTTAAATTTTTTTGTTTTGTGTTTTTTTTTTATATTAATTATCTACAACATAATTAGGATTGTTATAAGATTTGACTTTAGATTATATTATTCTATGAGCAAAGATAAATTGTACCAATCTTCAAAATTCCTAATATTTCATTTTCCTTCCTCTTTCGTCTTCTCTCTTCTCTTGATTACTCTCTACTTTTCTTTCATGCTCTATGTAAACTCGTCTTAATTTTCATCCAACACTTCCCACCTACATTGCCATCTACACCATTAATATATTTACCATTTACCCACCCCATTTTTCATCTCCGTTTTTTTATTTTACGGTTTTCAAGTGTGTGTGCATGTTATCAGGTTTAAAAGTAAACATAATTTCCGTGTAGCATGAAACCATCAATGGTGCTATTTCATCTAATAATAATTTGAAACGACTCTTAAATGAGTTATTTTAAACTGTCATGCATGCAAGACAATTTACGGGAAACTTAAAGCAGTTGGATAAATTTTCGATAAGTGAAAAGAAAAAATTCTCCACATCAAGGGATAATTTTTATTTCATTATTAGTAGGAATTTAACTGTACAGACAAAAAATAAAAAATAAAAAACAAATCAAACCAAACCAATTCCAGTATGTAACATAATAGAGCCGAAATTACAATTTCCTAAATATATATCTTGCTCGATGGACTTCTCCCTTTTCTCTTCTTTTCTTTTTTCCAAGCTTTGCGTTCGTTGCCCATTCTTGGTGACGAAGAGAAAGATTTTTTTATATATATAAATGCAAAGAATAAGAAAAATACAACCACCGCCTTTCACCGCTTACATTTTTGACCAAATCTTTATAATTTGATTCTCCTTTTTCTCTTCTTGTTTCTTATGACATTTCACCGCCTACATTTTTGGGAAAATCTTTATAATTTGATCACAATGTTCTGTCAAGAGGGAAGAAGAGGGATTAAATGGAAAAAGTGAAATACGTCCAGAATGAACAATAAACGAATGACTCCCTCTTTCAATAGAATAGATATTAAATCCCCTTAATAAAGAAGATGTCAATTGCTTTAGAAAACAAACATACTTGAGGACAAGTGTCCTACATTATTTGAAATTGAATATATCTTCCTTGTACAATTCATTTGTGTTGATAGAAAATAAGAAGTGATGATGGCCAAGGTTATTTGCAACAGTTCAAGAAAAAATGATGGAAAGTGGTGCTGTTTTGATGTAATTTTGAGTGGATTTCGTTTCTTCTTTTAAGAAGATCAAATTAAATTTTTGTTGTCCTTCGTGAGAATATAGAAATCATATATTTACTTGGTCAAAATGATGTTCAGTGGATGAGAAATTGGAAGAAAAATAGAAGTCGATGTGTAATTTTTATATAGTCACATTTAAGAAGGTGTAATCATTTGTAATAATGTAAACAATGTCAAATCATGAAATTGTTGTTTTTGAAACACGTTCACACTTCAAGCCCACAAAATAAATAAATAATTGTACAAACATCACATAACTAAAATCGATTACATGCATAATGAATACACAGCGCATATCTTAAATCTTAAAATTCCCAATACTCTGAGACTTATCAACACTATAAGGGTACGTTTGATTGGGAGCATAAATTTGTATGGAAATAAAATAAATTCTTGATAATTCAATTGTTTAGAAATTATTTATATGTAAATTATTAATTAAATGTGTTTGATTGATTTAATTTTCAACCTAAAAAATATTACACTTGTTTATTTTTTATTGGTTGGTAATGAGAGAGAGAGAAAATGGAGTGGATTATCTGAAAAATAAAAATCACATCTCACAAAAGAAAATATTTTCTTTATTTTCATGAAAATATGATCATGTGACCAAAAGTGGGAAAATATTTTCCGTGAAACAGTCAAATAGCATAAAAATATGAAATTAAGTGAAAAAACACATTTTCTATGAAAAGTATTGTAATCAAACGCACCCTAAGCAAACTATGAGAAATTAGGCAAGAATAAAGAAATTTCTTTCTTTTCTTGCTCTAACCATGGCAGCTTCTGTCGAAAATCGACAGTTTAGTCGTCTTCCTTTTAAGCCCACTTCGGTGGCTGGCCACGATGGTCTGACTCAGTCGTTCGTGGCTGCAATTTTCCATTAAATCCGTTTTCTAAATTCAAGAAAATTAATGGTAGCACAGTATTTGATTATTCTTCCAATAAAGATGATAACAATTATGATGACGAGAATGAATATGCAAATGCAATCAAGAAAGCAAAGCTTGAACCATCAGTGTTTGATTCAAGAGATGAAGGCACGCCAAATAATTTGGTTGAGCACTACTCCAAGGTTCGACTAGAGGTGCCACCGACCCGCCTCATGCACAATGGACTCATTACGCTTGTTCCACTTCACTATGTTTATAAAATATTGTAGATTTTGAGAGAGGCAATTTAGGTATTGGTAAGGAAAGAGGGACTGATTTGGGGAGATCGATTTGGCTTATGTGATGTTTGTATCTATTTTTTCCATTTTTTTTGTCCTAAAGTTTAAATAGCGTGTTTGAAACACCCTTTTATCTAAGTTAACGACGACTTCATTATTTAGCATCCATTAACGACAACGACGTGCTACATAAGCGGTTTTGTTTATCACGTCAAACATTCCATCACTTTTTAAACGACCGATGAGACAATGATGGATGAAATTGCATATTAAAAAGTTCAGTGACTAATGCGAAAACGTTTAAAATTCTGTGACTGAAAAATAACTTTTGGGATTAATTTTATAAATTAGATACTTAAATTTTATGTATGTTCTTCATTTCTCTTAAAAATAACCTCGATTTTGGACGGGAACCGATTTAAATGAGCTAATTGATAAAAAATGAGTAAAAGTTGACATATTTTGAAAGTCCGTCAAGAAGTTACGTTTGAAAGTTAAAGAACTTCAGCTACTAAATTTAAGGACTCAAGGTTTGTATCTCAATTTGAGATTTGAATATTGAAGAACACAATTGGTCAAGAGGTATACAGCCAATCAAGGAAGACTTGCAGATCATTGTTGAAATTTGGGTACCAAATAAAAATAATTGCTTGGATTAACTTCTAAATTCATTCTATTAAGCCTAGTGGTGTTTTTCCTGTTATTTAGTTTTAATACAAAGATTAGCTAAATTTTTGGTTGTTAGGATGAACAATGTAGTTTATGTTTAATAATTATTTAATTCCAAAGATTTCATACAACCTTGATTGTGCGTCAATTATTTATTGTGTGTTTAATGCTTCAATTGCTCGATCATCAATTGATTGATTAAGGGATAATATTGAGATCGATGGTGATGTATGATTTTAGCTTGTGTAATAAATAATATATGTATTATAAGAGATCGATAGATAATTATAAAACTATGCAATCTATATAGAATTTCTGTAGGTTAAAGCGCTCATATATGCGTGAATTTATATGGAGATATATTAAATTCGAACCTATGAATATGATTAGTATTACTTGAGGAAGATCATTAGCTACAATATGTTAATATGAAAAGGGGATGAATGAAATTGAGTTGAGTGAATGTTAAATAACCTAAGTGAAATTGGAATTCCTAACACTTATAATTCCAATAGTTTCTCCACAAATTAGGTTAGTTAGGTTAGGTTAAATCAAGATAGTATAATTTAGTTAAACAAAAACACTTGATTTGTTAATTTCTTACTACATCAATTTATATTGAAACTAGAATTGAAATAATGTTGATTGTAAAATATTAGTCTATGCGTGAACGACAATTCGGACCCTTAGGTCCATTTTATTATTTTTTGCTATGAGCCGTACACTAGCAAGATATAAATTCAAGAACAACGTGACTTACTGGAAACTTTATGTAAAGTTCAATGGTAGTTGTGGAATTTGAAAAGGTAGATATGGATGTTGGTTCCTGTTATTATGGTTAACTCATCGCTATTATGGTGGAGGGATTTTCTGTCCCTGTTGGATCCCCTATTTCCCTTGCTGAGTTCGAGGATTTAAATTGCCATCGCCCTCGCGTAGAAATCATCCTTCATCGTCGCTACAACCATCACCGCTCCCTTCATCGGTGTCGGCGACTATGGACTATGGACTACGGCTGTAAGTGAAAACATGTGGTGAAATATATGTAACATAATATAAGACAATGTAACATACTGTGTTACAAATGTATTGTAAAATATATATAAAATAAGTATTATGAGAGTAAAAATAGGTTTAAAAGTGTATTAGTAATTAATAAAGTTTTTGATATCTTTATGGTTTGTTCCTTTTTAAATAAAAGAATGACAAGATTATTCCTAAGTGATATAGCGTTAATGATAAGATTAATAAAATAGATCTTATATCCACACATTTAAATGTACTTATCATTTCACCTCACATCTGTTCCCACAGGTACAATATTCTGTCGCCTGTTCCAATTTCTCCTAAGAGAAATTGTTTTCATGATGTCCATACAATCTTGGTTTGTGTTTGGCCCACTTGGGGTGGGCCAATCCACATTCCATCTGGGTTTACTTTTGAAGGCACTGAAATATGTTGCTGATCCAAAAAAATCCATTTGAGGGGCCCATTCCTCTAAAATCGATGAGAAAGTACAATTGGGACGTTAATCATGATTAGACAACAAGGTTAATCTAATAAATAATGATTATTTGCTTGGATTCTGGCACTTTTAGAAATCATTACGAAAACGGAGTTTAATGTCGTGATAATTGTTGTCAACTCAACCAAAAGTGGTTTATGTTACACAATGAATTGAAAATTTGGTCAATTTTCCTTTTCGATAATGATAACTATGAGTATTAGTAATTTTTTTGTGTCTCTTTAATTATTCTGTCAACGTAATAAACGTAATATCTTTTATTAAATTATTAATGTTCACATTCGCATTATTCTATGCTTGTCTTGATTTATTCCAGTGGATTTTTTTTTTTTTTTTATTTTGTATGTAGATGTCGATGTAAGTAGTTATGTATGTATTTTCTTGTGTAGACTATACAATCAAACAGTTATAACTTCGATAACGTTAAGTTGAAATTTACCATTTCAGCATTCACATAAAAACATTTTAAAAGACACAATATAGTTAAAACAATTATTCCCCTTGTATGGAGAAGAATAACTGCTAGGCAGGTGCTGTATTGTCAACATCTGTATGGTGATATTTTTTTGTTTTTCATTTTGCCAATACCCAATGAAAACGCGGCAAGTATCCCATGTAATTCCCCTGCCTGTACACACAACACGGTTGTAGTTGAAAATGAATTTGGAGGATGTCCTCAAAATTCATACATGTTTTAGTGAAAAATGTCAAAAAAAGCTAAATTTGAATAGTTTTTGTAGTTAGAGATATTGAACTGATGAAATATGCTATAAATAAACCGATTTCCATATTCCCCTTCACTAAATAAGAGTTGTTTGGTCCATAAATGAACTAAACTTGCTTTACTTATTATGAGTTATTGTCCTGTCATAGACGAACTAAAGTAATATACTATTATTTTGATCATGCGCAACTACCCAATTCAACAAAAATATCTTTCTTGTGAAGTTAGTATTTTAATAGCTAGTAATGGCTCAACTACTATTTGTCATGTCCAAACACATTAAGTAATATTGTGACAACTATGAAATTGTAGAAGAAGATCGTGAATTTCATTTACTATCATAACGCTGTTGAGGAGTATTCGTCGATAGATTTTAGTAGATATCGATACTAATTGAGTATTTGCCCATAAATTTTAGTAGACATGTGCGATTGTAGGATGTTATAATTCAAACAGCAACTAACTATGATTTTTGGCTCAAAAAAAGTCATGATGGTATGGTTGGCTGCTTTGTCAAATATGTCCAAATGAATCTCTTAACAAACTTCATTTGTTTTCGAGGTTGAATGAGAATGTTATTTGACGATTAAATTATATATGTTAGGTCTAATGTTGTAATTGACATGTTTATGAACAAAATTATCTTAATTGAACACTTGTAAAAAGGATTTGGATGCAATTTTGTATAGATGAGTTATGTTAGGGTTAGAGGTTGAAAACAAGGAAAACGCGGCGTCGAAATTTCGCTAGACTGTCGCCATGACTTGACTCGAGCGGTAGAAACAGAAACATTGTAGCCCGTCTTTCGCCTCGTTGTCACTCAAGCGACATATTTATGCGGCTAAACCTAGTTCGCGATTTTGATTAGTTTTACACGGTCCATACTACTCATACACCTCAAACTACAAATACAGATGCTCTTGCACGTAAATTGGTGGTTGTCTCTTATTGTGCCTCATATTTATATCATCTTTTAAGAGATCTAAGAATACAATTCATTGGTGAAATTATTCATTTTTGAGATCCGACAACCAAGTTTTGGGAAAACATCAAATTGAATAATCTAAAATACCTGCCTTCTTTAACACTTCGAGGAAGGTATTTTCTTAATTGGATTTTAGAAGTTTCTGGAGGTTAAAAAGGGTTGGACTACAAGCGCAGGAAAAAGAACAGGAATATGTGATTCATGGGTATCCACTTGGAAAAGATAATTGTAGAAGATCGAGAGTCTGAAATTTACAGCGGATCTTGAAAGCTACATGAGGTAGATCGGGAGATCTAGAAGGTTGGCTATATAGTAATACAGTAGCAGATCATGAGTCTGGAGGAACGACGAATCTTGAAGATTACACGAATTACAATAATGAGAACTACTAAAATTAGATAGGCTGGGAACAAACTGTAATCCATATTATCTATAGTGGAGGTAACTGACTTGATCTCGAAGTTTTTACAAAGTTGGGTTTCTCCGTCATCAAACTTTATTTTATTTATTGTTTTCTTATTACATACTGCGGTAATTTAACTTAGAATAATTGAATTGTTTGTTTAATCATGTAGAAACTAATTAAAAGCGATTTGTTGCTTTAATTAGTATAATTCCGCAAGTAAGGTCGAACTTAGTTAGTAAACCTCGAACTTTCAATATCATACACATTTTGTGAAATCTATAATTACGATATACTTATTCACATTTTTTTCTACACATTTATAAATAAACAACTTCCATACATGCTTTTCTTGGTTCGTAACTAACAAAAGAATAAAATATGTTTTTGACATTTCTGAAAAATTAAAAATAAAAAATCAGAAAGAAAAATCATGCTAGTTTTCCGAATACATGATATGACGATTGACGGGTCAAATCCAATAATCTCTTTCTCTATCTTTTAGGGCGCAAAATGCCAATATAACATGAAGAGGCAAATTATGTTTAAAAAAAAAAAAAAAAAACTAATGATGCCATTGTTTGACCAAATTAGCCATTAGTGGACCACAATTGCAAGCATACAGCTTTAGATGAATACGGAAAAACCCCAAACAGGAAATTTCTTTCATCATCATCCTGCATTTGCAGGCACTAACTAAAGCATAAATTAAATTTTCCAACCAAAACAAATTATGGACAAATTAGTATTCAAATGGGTCATATTAAATCATTCTATCTTCTTAGGTCAATCCAAGACACATCTAGTTGATCAAAACCTCAAGAATTCTAGCAGAACATTTGAAGTTGTGAAATGGTAGACATGTGCATTAATAATGTATAGATGTTGGTGTAAATTGAGGCATGTATGTATTCTATAGTATTCCATAAGCCGTTATGTTGCAGTAGTGCCCACATGTTCCCTTTGGAATCAGGAAGATAAAAGCTAGTAAAGAATAAAGAGAGAGAGATGAAAGAATTTTAGAACATGCTTTGGATCTATCGACTTTCTCGATCCTGAACTTGCCCACGTTTCTATTTGAGTTTTCTTTCTTCAGAGAACACACACAACACCACTGTTCTCCTTCCCAAGATTAAGACAATAGTTTTGCTATAAATTATAACAAATCTACTTCACCAATTTTCTTCCCCATAAGCACACTCAATCAGTGTAATAAACAAGATTTTAACTATCAACTTGGAAGATCTTGCATTTATTAATTTCACAAATGGGAGAATATAGATGCTTCTTGAATACAAAAGTAAATGCAACACAAGAAAGGGGTGAGGACTTGGACCAGAAAGAAAGATGGAAGTACCTTCTTAAAGAGAGTGGATGGAGGAGAGAAATGCCTTTGCACGCATGCAAGAGTTGTGATATCACTCAACGGAAGGAAAAAAAAAAAACAAAAATTCAAGTGAAAAGGAGGAAAAAGAAAGCATCTCGTCCATCCACATGTAATAAAGGCCAAGCGGTGTGTCTGTGTTTATTGAAAATGGTGAAAGACTAGAATTTTCATACTTTCAATTCTATCCCAGGAAGAAAATAACACTGAATTAAGAGTGAGTTATTGCATAAATGCTTCAGGTGTTTGTTTGTACAATGAAAAAAGAAACGAGGAAACCATCATCAGAACAAAGCCCGCAAAACAAGGCAGAATCAAGCAAATTGAAAATGTGAGAAACAAAAACCTAGAATTGGAATTAATAAAAAAACAGAATTCCCGAGTAAGCACAAGTCCCAAATTTGAAATGCTAAATACTAGCACTCTTGCATGATTGATGTTCCAAGTTCCCTAAGCTAAATACAAAATCATAATAAGAACATAAAATAAATTCTCAGTTGAATCATCTTCTTCTCGTTCTAGTTAACCAGGTCCAGGTTAGGTTTTCTTACGAAGAGTGTGCTTATTGTTATGAATCCAGACTTTGAGCACATGTCTTCTAATTCCAACTTCATTGCAGAATTGCTGCACAAGTTCCTCATTTTCTTTTTCAATCTTCCAACCCAAACGTTCAGCGAAATTCAGCATCTTGTCTTTCTGTTCTTGTGTAAACTTGGTCCGGAACCTTTTCTTTCCTGCGCTGGCGCTGGGGTTGGAATAGTAGTCCTCAAGCTCATCTCTTGACCCACTTCCTCCGCCACCTGAACTCGACGGCAAGGCGAGAGGAAGTCTCTGCTGCTGCGGGTGAGCAACGTGGAGGTACCCACTTGGGCTTCTGTAGCTGAAATGCCCGTGTGGGTGGTGGGTAAGAAGTAGCTGTTGTTGCTGGTTCTGGTGGTGGTGAAAGACAAAAGCGCCGCCTACTTCAGTTTCCCTGCGGTGGAAATTCCGGTGGCAATTGCAAGCGGCGCATTTGAGTGCATCCAGGCTTCCCTCCTCTCCTGCTGCAATAAACTCGCCGCATCCATCCACCGCGTGGCCACCGATCCCCACCGCGTGATTTTTCAAACAGTCTTTGTACCTAGGCTTCCTCAACTGCGTTACCGCGGTTTCAACAGGGCTCGGCATTTTAGCTGGCCGAGTCGAGGTAGAGTCAAAACTCGGTACCTCTCCCACATGCTGATGCTCCTCCTCAAACTCCATCCCTTTTAGTTAAAAAATTCAAGTCCTTAATTATCATCTGTCGCCTATATATAATGGTAATACACACATTACGTCGTGCTTAACCCTACCGGGTACTTGGAATTGCAGGTTTTCTTCAAATTCTTTTTCAAGATAAAATTGTACGTTTTTAGATTAAAAAAAATGAAGAGATAAGATAATGAAAACTAGAAGAAGGGGGGCGTGAATGGACAAGATTTTTCCTAAAAATGCAAGAGGTTGTTCTATTCGTGTTTCATTTTTTCGTTTTGAATTTATTTTGTATTTTGTATTTTGAGTGTCAATTTTGAGATTTTTAAAATTTTGTTCTTTTTGTCATTTTGAAAAATTATTTTCAAAAATGAAAAGACCCAAAATCTTCTCTCTCTCTCTCTCTCGGCGGTGGTGTGCGGTGGTTTTTGGGTCGGTGGCGTGGTGATGTGCGGTGTTTTTGTGTTGTCTTGCAGTGGTAGTGTGCGGTAGTTTTGGGTCGATATCATCTCTATTGTCTCGCAGTGGTGGTGGTTTTGGATTGGTGGCGTTGTGGCTGTGGCGATAGCGTTCCGACTTCTTCTATTGTGGTGGTTTGGACGGTGGTGTTGCCTGCTTCTTCTGATGTGGTGGTTTTGAGCGGTGGCGTCGCCGACTTTTTATGTTGTTGTGGGTGTGACGCCGTCGGTGGTGGCAGTAGTTTTGGCTGTACAACGTGTGGTGGCCGCAGCGGTTGTTGGTGGCTTAACTGAAAACATCAAAAACACATTTTGAAAATTTTGGCTTGATTTTAACTGAAAACACAAAAAACGACATTTTTACGTTTTCAATTTTCTTTGTAAACTCGTTTTTTAAAATAGGTAACTACACATGTTTTCACTGTTTTGAAAAATCAAAAACAGAAAACGGGATGAAAACGGCAAAGAGAATAACCCATAAACAATTCTTGGCGTTGATTTAAAATATGAATTTTTATTTTATTTTGTGCATAAATTTCGTCAAAATAAATAGTTTTAACTTTAAGCTGATCAGGAAAAAAATAAGCCACAACTTGGTATAGATTAATCAAATCTTATTCCCAAGTTAAAGTTAGCAACAAATTTTAAAAACACATTTCATGACTCCATAACTTTTCATTAATATATTTTATCAAAATTTATTAAAAATCTTATTTTAATTTACACCAAACAAGGACAATGTATACAACTATATGTTAATTCCTTTTTGGTATTTAGTTCAATTATGGTGAAGTATAAGCGTTGTGGAAAATTTATATATATCTGAATATTAAGTCCATATTTGGTAGGAATTAAAATCGAAATTTTAAATTTAAATCAAAATCAACAATTAACTCTAACTATAAATTTTACGAAAATCGCAACTTTTCAAACATCATTTCATTTTCTTTTATCAAAATCTACTAAAAAAAATTGATTTTAATCATAACCAAATAAGGGTTAAGCCTCAGTTTGGTGTACATAAAAATTAATCTTTTAGTAAATTTTGATAAAAGTTCATAGAATATGTGATAAAGTCCATGTTTGACATTAAAGGAAAATATATTTTGGATTTATGATTTTTTAGAGAATGTGTGATTAAAAAGTTTTGACTGAATGAGTTTGGGGAAAAAAAGAGTTTTATATTAATGATTGTGAAATAGGGGCTAAAAATTTTGAACTACTTAAAATATACTATTAAAGTTAATCGTTTAATTGATTCAAATAGTTAAACGTTTTATTTATTTTCATAAATTATAAATAATTATTATTGTACTATTTTATTAAAATGAAATTACTGTTTGTAGTGTATTATGTCTGAACGGTGTGAAATTGGCAGAATCCCACGGCAAGGGATTGTGGGGGTAACAGTTCAGTACTGTATTTATCTGCTGTGCAGTTTGCAGAGCAGACGAATGAGGACACTCGCCACGCGCCAACAAGTGGGCCATTCAGCATGAATTTCCACGCAAGACATTTGAAGGTGGATCCCTAGGTGGCGCGTTAAAGCGGCGCGTTGAAATCGATGTAGGTATTGCGATGTACTTATGGATGTTGCGTAGATGTAGAGGTATAGGTTAGAGGTTGGTTGTATTTAGCCATTAGGGAATTCCTCCGTTGAAATTAGGGGTGAGCGTGAGTTGGGTTGGGTTGGGTTGGCCTCCAACCCATACTCAATCCAATATGGTCGGTTTGACATAAATTCAACCCAATTCAACCCATGTAAAAATTGAAACCCAATCCAACCCAACCCAATTAAATGTCGGTCGGGTTGGATTGGGTTGGTCGGGTTGGGAGTTGGGACAACCTATCAACAAACATTAAAGTCACCAAAGTACTAAATTAACAAAATAAATGTTCTCTATGCATCAAATTTAGCATAACTTTTAAAATGGAACTAATTTAGTGACCAATTTGAAACAAAAATTAAAGTTAGGTGATTAATTTTAGTTGAAGTTAATGATCGACA
>CAIGRO010230261.1:0-20777 GCA_903798355.1 Fraxinus baroniana | reverse complement strand
GTGGGTTGGATCGGTTAACCGGTGGATTGAAGTTTTAAACCATGACCAAATCGAACCACCATGGTTTTGTTTAAAATAAAACCAAACAAAACCAATTAACTATGTCAAACAGACCCGAGTCAGTTTGGTCGATTTTTCGATTTTTTTGCCCACCCCTACTTATAGCTATCCGCAGTATTCATTGAAAATTAAAGTTTGTCATCTATGAGAATGACAATTTTCAAAGAATGTTATAAAGTTGGTGTATTTAACTAAAAAAAAATTAAAATTTTGTAGCTAAAAAAGATCCACAACAATTTCCATCTTGTTCTATGAACCGTCCTGAGAAGAATTCTTTATTAGCTAAGGGTTTTGATTGATACGATGATACAAGGGTCAAGATCATAACAATATTGATTTGGCACTGCAGTTGTCTTTACCAATCATGCTACGTGTACATCATCTTTTACATCATTTATTTTGTATCACGTGACAACATAACATTGGACAGTTTAAAAAAAAAATCCCACCCATAATTTTTTTTAAACAAAGGGGATGTCATCGAGAATGTAATCCAATAAATGTACATTTAGTATTATTGTTGCCTTCACATGCCGTTGACCAAAAGGATCAACTTGAATAAATCAAAATCGTCTGTTGTATTGAAGGTTTCTTGTTTGTGGACTAGGAATACTTTGGTTATGGTTGCATATCGTCCTGCATGTACACCAGGGGGCAGGGGCTGATTATTAAGGTTGAACCCCAACCTTGAGGGCCCCCACCGACCCTGCCCTGGACCATCGTGGAAGAAGTAAATCGCAGGATGTGCCTCCCAGAAGCCAAGGTGGAGAGCTTATGGATAGGCCTNGGGGGCAGGGGCTGATTATTAAGGTTGAACCCCAACCTTGAGGGCCCCCACCGACCCTGCCCTGGACCATCGTGAAAGAGGTAAATCGCAGGATGTGCCTCCCAGGAGCCAAGGTGGAGAGCTTATGGATAGGCCTGGACTATTAACCCTATGATAACTCCCGCTTACAACAAAGTCAATTCCACCTTTGCGGGGAATCGAACTCTGCACACTACCGCGCTGAGCCCTAACCACCCTCCCCTTTACCACTGGGAGATTTGCCCTGGGGGCACAGGGGCTGATTATTAGCTACGAGTTGAGTGGCGCCAACCGGAGGCATGTTTCCAGGTGTCATCATTGCTGCCCAAGCATGATTTCTTCGAGCAAATTGATATCCTAATGGGCAAGCTTGATGAGCCTCCGAACCAGTAACTCTTGGGCAAACATGTCAAGAATATCTTGGAATTTCTTCTGTTGCATGCAACCAATCCAAGAATTCCTCCACATCAATCCCTTCATGAGATTCAGGAAGGTCGAATTTGAACCCAGATTCACTGAAGCCATTCTGGTTCTGTGTCATCGAATCGATTCTCCCACCGTGGGCACCTGTTCCTCTAATCTCACCCTCCATCTCCGTGCCTCTTTCGTTTTAAAGGTGCAAACGGGGTTATAATTAGAACCCACATTGTTGTCAGATGGCCAATCTGACCAGTCTCCATGCTCGGATTCATCCCATAGCGCACACAGCCACTGCCGCTGCATTCGCTTGAAGCAGCGTCACCGCGTTGATTACAGTCGATGCACAGCCACAAGTCACTTCCACCACCACCACATGCATCACGCATGTCCTGCAATTGCTGGTCCAAGTCCCATTGTTGTAGCGCAATCTCTCCGACCTCCTGCACTTAAACTTCAATGGACTGATGAATCAAAGTTAATTTGTCTTCACCATATCCATCTTTTGCCCAGGCACCACGACACCCTCAGACCATCTTCAGGAGCGTTGACAAAGCTTTGATACCGACTCACACAGTCTGGAACACAGTAGAACAACAATCACGACAATCAAGCAATTAACAAGATTGAATTTGGGAGAGCAATTCTCTCGGGAAAACATTTTCTATATCAAAAGGTCCAACCCTCAGCTTGAATTACAAGCAATACTAAATAGCAAAAAGTAAGTCCCCCAGCATCAGGTCAGGTCACGGCCAGGCTCCACTCTTTCACCAGCATCAGGACTCTTCGCCATCTACATCAGAATCTCATGCAAAAAATTATAACCATTCCTTATTCACAGTTTTTGTCGCCAACTAATCCCAGTTCCCTTCACCAAAGGGTAAAATATCAGGGAAGTTTGACAATAAATATATTAGAAAGAATTGAAATTGAAATGCTGAAATTCTGGTTAGGCAACAATGATTATAAAAAATAATAAGATGCACTCGGGGGAAAACTTGCAGACAAAATCCTTAACAATTGATAAAACAAACATAGATGATGAGAGAATATTTCTAACCCGACCCACATCCCTGATACACAGGATCATATATGTGATTTCTTGTACAATCAGCCTAGACAGCAAGTTTAAAATTGTCTTAATGCTGAGCAAACATTAATGTGGATGTTAAACTAGAAGAATAGAAGATATTGCAAAATTTTTTGGCTTCTTTTTTATCAATCTCTTATGAAAGAGACCAAAGTTCTTTCACATAATTCTCTCTACGAGGCTCTTGATCCAAATATTTTGTGTTGCAAAAGGTTGGATGTCAATGAGTTGGTGCTAGTTGATCCCAATGATTCCTCTTTAGCGCTCCACTTTTCTAATATGCATACTACGAAATAAAAAAGATGAAGTAGGACTTGTACAACCGAATCATTCAACGGTTGCATTTAGCCTATTTGACTCCCTTTAAAACAAAACAATTTATTTTTCATACTCATTTTCAGCCATACATTTACACAATAAAATATTTTGCATGTAAACCCAAAACTTTTTCCGCCTTTCTAACCCCGCATTCTTCAAAAAATGCTGAATTCGCATCGAATATGAACTCCACAATAGAACTAAGAGCTGGGAATAAGCAAAAGAAAAGAATTGCCTGAATGCGAAATTAACCTAAAAAAATATGATGGATATTCTTAATCTCAAGCTTTAAGTTTCAGCTGAACATCTCTAAACTAACAATTCTAACAACAATAATTTCAGAATAATGGATATAAAGCTATCAATCATTTGTAAGTTATAACTACAAAAGATCAAACTTAGACAAGGCTAAGCTTCAAAATAAATAATCGTTATCTTTTACAAAGTTAATAAAGAGTATTCATTATTTATTTTCAAACATGTTTAATATAATACTTTTTACTTACTTCTAAGTAAAAAAGTCACTTATTTTGAAAGTAACTTATACTACAAAAATAAGAAAATTTAAGTTACTTTCAAAATAAGTAACTTTTTTAATTCTAAATGTAATCAATAAAAAGATATCTATTTTTAAACTTATTTACTTATAAACTTTTAACGACAGGATATCCCTACACGAAAAAAAAAATGTGACTTAATTAGCAAGCAGTAATTAACATAAATAAGAAATTGATGCAAAGGTTCAACCAATTCAGAAAAAACTGATTCGACTAGAGTGAACCTTTCTTTTATCATTTTCTTGGTAAAATATGTTATTCATCGAAGAAATTAAATATATATAGCAATTAAAATATTTTATTAAAACATCCGAAGGGTTTCCATTGCAACGTGATTTTGTACCTTAAAATTTGCAACTTCCTCAGTACAACGTGTTCTGTGTACGTGTTAGATAAAGGTACCTTTAGGTCAATGTGACATGACCTAAAAATTCATTTTATTTATTTTTATCTTTTGCTACAGGGTTGCTTAGAAAACACTACCTCAAACAGGCAGGACAGCACCAAATTATCTTTACTATTACAACTGACAATAACTAATCTGCAGTTCTCTTCCCAAAAGCCCTATAAATAGCCACGCTCATGCACGTTTCTTAAATCATGACAACAATATCGATTTTTCTCTTCCAAATCCCAATGGCTTTTGTGGTAGCATTACTTTTGAGTTCAGTATTATATTTCTCTGCCTTTTCCCAAGGGAATGCTCTGAGTTTAAATTACTACACTAAAACATGCCCTGATGTTGAATATGTTATTGCACAAGTTGTCAGGAAAGCAACCATGAAAGACAAAACTGTCCCTGCAGCACTGCTCAGAATGCATTTCCATGACTGTTTTATAAGGGTAATTTAGTATTTTCAAGGGATATATGGTTTTTTTTCTTTTTCTTTTTCTGTTTTCTTTTTCTGGGCTAACTTTTCTCTCTTTATTAAATAATTAAAGGGATGTGATGGTTCTGTATTGCTGAACTCAAAAGGGGGAAACAAAGCAGAGAAGGATGGACCTCCAAATGTTTCACTGCATGCATTTTATGTAATTGACAGTGCAAAGAAAGCAGTTGAAGCTATCTGCCCTGGCATTGTCTCTTGTGCCGATATATTGGCCTTAGCTGCTAGAGATGCTGTTGTGCTGGTAATTAAATACATAAGCAAATTATGATTTCCTTTTTCTTTAAACAATTATGATTTCCTTTTTCCATGACCATTTCACCTTTATATTCAAGCTGGGTCGGACTCGACTGTAGAGGCCTAGGTGCACGAGGGCCACTGTGTAAAAAAAAAAAAAAAAAAACTATTATGAAAAGTTATGCATAGGACCACACAAGCTGAGCTCGGATAGTTTTAGGTCTGACACAAATGCAGGCCACCTTAAAACGTGTACAGCCTGGTTTATACCTCTAAACCAGACACATTTAATGATATACCCATTGTTTGAATTTTAAGGAAACTAGTAAGTAGCAGTGCATATCTAGTGGTTTAATCTTTAGTGATGTGACAGACTGGAGGGCCAACATGGGAGGTTCCTAAAGGAAGAAAAGATGGAAAAATATCACAGGCCAGAGAAACTAGACAATTGCCAGCTCCAACCTTCAACATTTCTCAACTTCAACAGAGCTTTTCTCAAAGAGGTCTTTCCATGGAAGACCTTGTGGCTCTTTCAGGTAAAACCTAATAACCAACTCAACTCTCTAATGCAAACAAATCTCTTCGCTCCAAAAAAAAAATCCTGTTGCAGGTGGGCACACACTGGGTTTCTCTCACTGTTCATCCTTCCAGAATAGAATCCACAACTTCAACTCAACCCATAACATTGATCCGACCCTTCATCCATCCTTTGCAGCAAGCTTAAAAAGCATTTGCCCCATCAATAATAAGGCAAATAATGCGGGCACTAACATGGATCCTTCATCGACAACTTTTGATACCACCTACTACAAGCTAATACTCCAGAAAAAGAGTCTGTTCTCTTCGGATCAGGCTCTTCTCACAATTCCAAGGACAAAAGATTTGGTTTCAAAGTATGCAAGCTCGAAAAAAGCTTTTAACACAGCATCCGTTAATTCTATGATTAAGATGAGCAGCATCACAGGAGGTCAGGAGGTTAGAAAGGATTGTCGAGTGGTAAACTGAAGTCTCTGAGCTTATTCATATAGAAATTAGACATCCACCTATGGATAATCCAGCAAAATTATCATTTGTATGAATTGTAAAATTGCCTTCTTTGGGGGATATCACAGTATGCACAAGCAATAGAATAATATTATTGATTGCAATTTTCAAGTTCAATCTAGTCATATTTGATGGAACAAAGGCTACAAATATTCCTGAAGTGCTATTATTTACCTGGTCAATGATGAACAAATTTATGTTCAATGAAAGAAATCTCATCACATGCTCTAGCTATGTTCAAATTTATGCAATGACATCAAGCCTCCTAAAGTTCCCTCTGCAACCTTGAATAAACAAGCACTATGAATCTCATGCAAGGAATTATGACAGCTCCAGATTCACAGTTTTTATCACCAATGCATCCCAGTTACCCATCACCAAAGGGTACAATATCAGAAAAATTTGACATAAATAAATTAGAAAGAACTGAAATTGGAATGCCAAAAATATGGCTAGGCATTAGGCAAAACTCATTATAAGAACAATAAGATGCCTAGAGGAGAAAACTTGCACGAAAAATGCACAAAGATGATGCGAGAATATTTCTAACCGAACCTACATCCCTGTTACACATAGGATTATACATGATTTCTTGTATGGTTAAAAGCATGTTAAACTAGAGGAAACAGAAGATATTGGAAAATCTATTGGCTTCATTTTTTCGTGTTGCAAAAGATTGGATGTCAATGATTACCACAAAGTGCTAGTTAATGCCAATTCTTTAGCATTCCACTCCTCATTGAACTTGCTTTCTGCAAAGCGTTGTGTAGAAGTCAATGACATTGGAGAACTTATATGATATGCATACCATGAAATAAAAAAGATGGAAGTAGGACTTGTACATACCAATTTAGATTTCTCGGTCTTCACACAGATTCTGTTCTTTGGAGGTCACAATTTGTATATCTGGACCAACCAGTGTGAGTGGTGAGTACCTACAAAATGCAAATGGCAAAAGCAAAATATAGCCATAATAAATACATCAAACAAGTTAAATTCAACTTGTATTCAAGTTTTAAACATAGTTTCAACAGCATTTTGTAGTAAATCTCCCAGTGAAGTCTTGTCTCCATGTCGAACTCAACGCAATAATATAAACAATTAGCATTGGGCTTCAATATAGAATGTGTAATGTAAGATAAACAAACATGTCAGTCATCAGTGACTGAGTGAATAATACAAGTCAGAAAAAGGAGACGTGATGGAATAATCCTTCTTTATTTCATGTCTTCATAGAAGTTCAGCCAAAAATTGTTTACAAATTGATGATTTCAGCGTAGATTTGACATAATAAAACTTCACAAAGACCTGCTTGGAATGCTTGTCCCTTTCAATTCTAAATCTCAGAGTTTAATTGATAGCTTTATACTGAGGTCAAAGCAATAAAGAAAAAAACAGAAAATTTTGCAAGTAATGAACCATCAACCCTTGGAATGCTATACATAGACAGGATGAGCACCAAAAGTACGATATGATAGATCTCCAAGGCACATTAGATATCATTATATACACAATAGATCTTCTTTAATTAAAAAAAGAACCAGCATAATTTGGTAACAAGCCTGATCTACAGTGGTAAGTTATCTTTCTCTCACGGTAAGCTATTTCAGAAATAAATATTTTATGCTCAGTCTCGCCTTTTCAAAATGAGTATAAAACATGATGGTTTTGAAAATTAACAATATATTTTGAGCCTTACCACTGCAAAATGGGTAAGCTTGAAATATTTCTTTCTATATCAGCATGCCTCAACCTATTGTCGTCTTTAACGTCTATCTTCATTTAAGCATCGTGTTCAAAAACAAATTGCACCTGTCATATGAAAGTTTGTACATGAGGCAATTCAATGGTAGGAGTCACCTCAGAATCAATCAAGTGCTTGCCATGTCTCTTTTAGACTGCATGACAACAGAAATTAAATAAGTCAACGACAGCGTTCAATCAGGAAAGAATTTTTCTGAGTTAACCAAAGAAGCGCTTTTAATTCAGTATATTATATACCAAGTCAACAACCAAAGCATTTGTTGTGTGTAAATTGTAACACCCAGATAAAAATTGACTAATATTAGGAAAAGAAAATATATTATGCAAAAGGAGAAGCTATGAAATTTAGAACAATCTGGCTTCAGTAATTACTCACCTAGAATATTTCCAAAAGAGGCCTACTATCTGTCAAATCATTTTCAGGAAAACTCCAGAGTTTTGTATTATTCTAACATCTTAATTATCAGAAGATCAGCAATGTATATGCTCAGCTAGAAGTTTACGCTGCTAAGGTCACTGAGCCTGCATAAAGTTCCAGCTCAACCTTCAACATATTTTATGGATGCTCATGCAAGCTTCGGCCATGTTGAACTGCCACTATTGGCTTTCATGAGGCTGATACTCACTAGAATGATCACCAAAGGTCCTTGCATGAGCACTGGCCTCCAACAAAATGATGAAATCTGTTAGCATCTCTTAAAATGATATGCCGACTAAGAATTTTGGATACAAACTTCATAAACAGATGGCAATCCCCACAAATACGGATATTCTTTATAATCCTAATAGGTGATGCTGAAGAAGGTTTTCTCATCAATCCAAAAGCAAGGGCAAGTTTCTCACTGTGATAGCATATTGATTCGAGTTTCTCATCTTCCCCCACATTGTGTAAAACAAAACTTTTATTTGGTGCAAATCCAGCTTCTTGTAGCTTTTTTATCAGCGAATCTAGTTCTAGATGTATAAGTTCTGATTCAGGATGACTTCGATCTTCTGACACAAATTTATAGACCTTTCCCTCAAGCTCAATCCAACTGTAAGCAGTGAATTTTTTAACCTGCTTGTTTTTCATAAGAGATCTAATGGATGCCACATCTTTCCATCTTCCAAGATAAGCATACATGTTGGAGAGCATTATATAAGGTTCAGCATTGAGTGGATCCAACTTAAAAAGGTTTTTAGCTGCCACTTCTGCATGTTTGATATCTGCATTCTTCCTGCAAACTGATAAAAGGGTTGACCAAACCATGTGATTTGGATTGTGTGGCATCCTTCTTATAAGCTCTACTGCTTTGTCTATATCACCTGAACGGCCAAGAAGAGTAATCATGCATACATAATGATCCAAACTCGGTGTCATTCCATGTATTTCTTTGATTGACTGAAAATATCTCTCTCCCTGATCTGTAAGACCTGCATGAAAGCAAGCAGACAACACACCTACAAAGGTAATATTTTCTGGTTTTATGTCCAACCGGAGCATTTCTTCATAAAGGGCCAATGCTTCAAGATCTCTGCCATTTTGAGCATAGCCTACGAGCATGGAATTCCAAGAGACCACACTTTTGACCAGCATCCTATTAAAAACAACCCAAGCATGTGTAATTTCTCCACATTTAGAATACATATCAACAAGGGCACTAGAAACAAGCAAATCACCATCAACTCCCATGTGCACAGTCCTTCCATGCACTGCCTGACCTTCAGCCATAGAAGCCAATTTGGCACACGAACTAATCACCGTTGACATAGTAAACTTATCAGGCCTCACATTTTCTAATAGCATCTCCCTGAACAACATCAATGCATTCTCTTCTAGCCCATTTTGCCCATACCCCACAATCATAGCTGTCCAACAAACATTATCCTTCTCTTTAATCTCCCTAAAAGCTTTATGTGCCTCATCTACACACCCAATCTTAAAAAAGGCACCAATGACATTAGAAATTGTAACTTGATCCAGTTTCAAACCCAAAACTTTCATCTCATCAAACATCTTAATGCATTTCGCGGGTTGTCCATTTCTCAAATACCCTGAAATCATCAAATTCCATGAAACCAAATTCTTATTAACAATCTTATCAAACAACCATTGTGACATGTCAATCTTCCCACACTTCGCATAAAAATCACACAAGGCATTCAAAACAAACACATTGCCCTTATTCCAAAATCCAGAAACAAATATTTTGCCAAGAATTTGTTTCTCACTTTCTGAATACATCAATTTGGTACAAACTTTCAAAAGACTAACATAAGTGTACTCTGTTGGCACAACTCTTTCTCTCTGCATTTTCACGAAGAATTCCAAAGCCTTCTTTTCACACCCATTAGACCCCAATCCCGCAATCACAATATTATACGAAACTGAATCACGAAATGGCATTGAGCCAAATAACTCCTTCAAATCTTCAACAGAATCCACTTTAGAATAACCCGATAGCATCACATTGTACGAAAAGATATCTCTTTTGGACATTTTATCAAACAGATTACGGGCGTCTGAAAGCCAACCCGACTGGATATATAAATGTAGGAGGCGGTTGTGGAAGAATGTTGTAGTGGGTGAATACATTTGATATTCCATGTGGGCTTGGAGCCTCTTCGCTTGGTGGGCATCTCGGTTGCGGATGCAATCAAGGAGAAGGCGCGTGTAGCACTCAGTGGTGGCTGTGGTAGATTCGCTGTATAGCAAGTCCATAGCTTGGCGGAGGCTGGGCTTCATTTTCGTATTACTGAGTAGTTCAATATTTTCCGGTGACCACTCCTCCCGACCACACACACCGCCTATACATACATACGTACATGTATATGCGCATCCATGAATTCGATTTTTCTTTGAAAAAATTCTGTAGTTATTATTGTTTTTAACGTCACCTGAGTTTTTTCGATCAACGGTCGGTAAATTCATCACTGAATCGTCCAGGAAAAAAAAAATATAATAATAATTGAATTCTTAAACTTTAATTTATCTCAATTAATTCACTAGATTTTATTTTAACTTCAATTAATCACTAAATTTCAATTTATTTTACAATATATAGACTCGCTCCCACACTTTTCTTTACATTTTGAAACATGATAACATCTGCCCTCCTAATATTAAATTTATCGATCACATCATTACACAAATTCCTTCTACATGGGACAATGTCAACCATGTTGTAAAAAATGAACGTAGATATAGAATTATTCTTTATTTTAAGTTTCCGCACTCCACTTGATCGTTGTTTGGATACCAACTTATCACCATGCTATAGCTTAAAAGTACTTAAATAGGGATAATAATGGAACAGAGAATTCCAAATTCTCGTGCTAGAGCCAATCCGAACGGGACTTGAATTTCCCATGTAATCTGGAACTAGGGCGAGGACAGTATAAATTGTCCTTATTAATAAATATATTTTAATTGTTACCCACCAGCGAGGGGCCTGTGAGCCCAGGTAAGGGGAATGCTCCCGTACGTGATAAAAATTTGACAACACTGCCCCTGTATAAACCCAATTTCCCTGTAGGTGTAGAAGCTCTCAATCGTCATATGAATAATAAGTTGTTCTAGCGAAAAATTGCAGGTCAAAAATCTATAACAATTGAAATAAAGCATAATGATAATGTCAAAATATTTCTAACTCGACCTACATCCTGATAAATACAGGATTATATATGTATGTGTTTTCTTTTAAGTCAACAGCCTAGAAAGCAAGCCCAAAATTGTCTTAATGCAACTCTGCCAGCAGCCTATGGAACATTGATGTGGATCTTATACTACAAGGTCAATGTGGATCTTATACTGTAAGAATAGAAGATTCGCAAAATCTTTTCGCTTCTTTTTTATCACTCTCTAAAGAAAGGGACCAAGTTCTTCTCATCTCTCGATATCAGGCTCCTGATGCAAATACTTTCAGAGTGCTACAAATGTTCCATATCAATGAGTACCACAGCGTGCAAGTTAATGCCAAGGATTCTTCTTTGGGGTTCCACTTCTTTTCGAGCTTGCTTTCTGCGAACAGGTGGGATACAAGTCAATGACATTGGAGAGGCTTTATGATATGCATACTATTAAGGAAAATAGATGAAGTAGGACTTGTACACACCGATTTAGCTTTCTTTGTCTTCCCACGGATTCTGTTCTTTGGAGGTTTCAATTTGTATATCCGAACCATCCAATGGTGAGTAGTGAATACCTACACAATGGACACCGCGCAAAAGCAAACTATGACAACCACGAACACTCAAATGAATTAACCATTCAACTTAAATTCATGTATACGAAAGTGAATTCAAAAGGACTTCTGCAGTAAACCTCCAGGTGAAGTCTTGTCTCCAAGTCTTAACGTAATCAATAATATACACTATTGGACTTGGGCTTTAATGAAGAGGGTTAATCCATTTGTACATAATGGATCTCTCACATAATGCGTGGGGCCCGCGTGTATTTAAAAATTCTTATAATATGGTCCACATCCCCATTGTGAGTAGTAGGTAAAAAATTCGGTATATGTAGCATGATCCTAATGAAGAATAGGTAATATACGATAAACAAACATGTCGATTGTCATTTTAGTGACTAAGTGAATAATACAAATCAGAAAAAGATGTGATGGAATAATCCACCCTCATTTCAAGTCTTCGTAGAAGTTCGGCCAAATATTGTTCACAAACTTATGGATCAACTTCATTTGACATGCTAAAATTTCATAAAGAACTGCATGGATGCTTGTACCTTTCAATTTTGAATCTCTTGGTCTAATTCATGGCTTTATATTGAGGAAAGAGACAAAATATAGCCCTCGTTGCTAAAAATTAGATATTTAGCAGATTTTAATAAAAGTTGATAAAATGTGTAGTTGAAAAGTTGATAAAAGTTGTGGGTTCAATGAAATGTGTAGTTGAAAACGAGTTTCAGGAAAAATGAGTTTTAGAAAATGGGGGCCAACAGGGGCTCAGTAAATAATGACTATCAACCTTGGAATGCTGAATACAGACAGGATGAGAACCAAAATAAGATGCAGTTGAAGAAAGAGCCAACACATCAGATATCATTATCCACACAGGATCTGCACCAGGTCATATATTATTACTTGCAAACAAACCTAATTCACCTCTTCAAAATGAGTATGTTCAAAAAGTATGATGGCTTCGGAAATGAAGAATTTATTCTTAGTCTTACCTCTTCAAAATGGGTAAGTTTGAAATATTTCTTTCCAATTTCAGTATTCCTCACCCTATCAAAGCCTTTACCATCTGTCTCCACAAATCTGCAATAAGAAAACGTGATTAATTTAAGGAATAGAAAGAAATTAATGTCTGGATATAAGCACCATGTTCCAAACAAAATTGCACCTGTAATATGAAAGTTTGTACATGAGACAATTCAGCATGGTAGGAGTGGCTTGAGAATCAATCCGGTATTGACCATCTCTCTTTTAGACAGTATGGCAACAGAAATTAAATTAGAAGTCAACACAGAGTTCAATTAGGAATGAATTTTTCTTATTTAACCAAAAGAAAATCACTTTTAATTCAGTAATACTGCATACCAAGTCAACAGTCAAAGCATTTGTAATGCGTAAATTGTAATAGCAAGATAAAAAAAATAAGAATATTTTGCATGGTGCGTCACCAATGTAGTTCTGGTATATGAGAGAGGGAGATAGGTAGGTAGAAAGGAAGAAAGCCAGGCAGTGTATAGATGAGGGGGACAACAGGAAGGAAAAAAAATAATCCCAAAATGTGGTTTAATGGTACACAAGATATGAACACATGCTCGGATGGCCCCTGCTCAAAGAACTGAAAGTTAGCAATAATCAAACTAATAGTAAACCTGTTAAGCGTATGAGTCTGTCTGAAACAAGGATTTCAGGAATTCTACCATAATTTTCCCTTCGTCAGCATTCGAGGACTTTAGAATCTAAAATACATTTAGTCAAGACAAGGTCCTTGGATGTAGTTTTGTCATCCTTCAATCACAATGTGTTGCTAATTCTGAAAATGAATCGAACCCACAAAGAGGGTGCATGTTGAAGAAAATAATAAAAATGATTTGCCCTCTAGTATCTTAAGCTTCTCATAAACTAATATAGCATGTTGCGGTTGCAAAAGATCTAGCTGCTAGCAATGAACCAAAAGTAATGGCGGAAAAGTATTCACATAGCCAATCCCAGATTTATTGGGAATTAAGGTTTAGTTTGTTGACGTATCTAAAACTTCTCAATGACCATTCTATAAAATCTACACATTTTCAAATTTTTTATGATACTGATATATTTTTGTTTTGGTTGAGACACCTTCATTGGTTTCAAACATCTTATATTAGACAAGGAGATACTAATTTGGCACATGCCATGCCATAATCACATTGTTTTAATTTGAACCTCTTTCAATTTTGTCCTTAGCTGAACAAATGAAAAACTCCACCAGTTATTAGGCAGTTGGCTACCCCACCCCCACCCCTCCCCCATCAAGAAAGAAAAAAGTATTAAAAAGGGGATTATGCACTAGAAAACTAAATTCTTAGGTAACAGATTGTGAGAATGAATTCCTTGAATCAATCATTCCCAAAAGTATCGATTACGCTTTATTATCAATACAATGAAGAAATCATGCATAGGCTTTCCAAAGAAAAGATATAAACCCTGTAGATAGTATTCAATTCAATATGGTCCACGTGCTTGATATTTGATTGCCAAAATTAACATTACGATAATAAACAGAGAATTGACAGTGGGAAGATGCAGCCAGAGAGTTGACTAGGAAAAGCAATATAGAATCCATTACTCACCAAATAATCAGGTTCCTTAATATGAGGGAATACGCCACCTCCTATCCGAACCATCCATAGGAACTTGTTAATGTCGTCACTAGGGTAACCAACAAGACCTGAAATGAAAAGTCAGTCGATAGAATAATCTGTTCCTTATTCAGGGAAAATTGCACCTAAAATAAAATTGCAGAACCAACCTCCAAAAACAACAAGAACATATTTTACATCCAATGAATTGAAAATTTCCCAAGCTGCTTTTTCAGGAGAGGACATTGCAGTACCAACGGTTGCAATGTGTGTGTTGTTCCAGGTATTATTGTCAACAATAACTGTGCGGTTTGCCATGGCAGTTGTTTGGTAACCATAGTCCCACCAAGAAGCAACCTAGATGAAATCAGTAAAAATAAATAAATAATAAAACTAGAATATTAATGACTTTCTTATCCCTCAAAGATGCCATCTTGGCTTGAAGAAAGTTGTGTGCAAAACAAGAAGCTGTATAAACTTGCAGGGAGCGAGGGAGGGTAATGTTTTTGTGTGCATGTGTTGTGTGATTATTGAGGTATGTATACTACCTTAGTGATGGGGATCGTAGTAGAGATATTATATGGAAGGCTTACCAATTTAAAATACTTATTTTAGGAAATGTAATTAGGGTTTTATTTTATAGATTTTATAGTATTTTATATTATGTCTATAGTTGTTTCCTACTTAAATTAGGTTACTTGAAAAAAACCCTATATAAAGAGGTTTTATCATTGTAAAAGTTAACTTAGCCCCCGTTTGGTGCACATTATTTCCAAAAGAATGCATTTTTTTGGTTGATGTGATGGAGAATATGTAGTTGAAAAAGAAGGAAAAGTTAGTGATGTGATGGAAAATATTATTTTATTGAAAAATATGTGGTTGAAAATGAGTAGAAGAATGAGAATGAAAAAAAAATGTGGCCCAAACAGGTGTTTAATTATTGAATAATAACTTTTTCTCTTCTCTATTGTTCTCTGTATGTCTGGTTCCTCTCCCCTTTCTAACTACCCCTCCTCTTCTTCTCATCTTCTTCTCTCTCTCTCTCTCTCTCTCTCTCTCTCTCTCTCACTTTCTTTCCCATTCTTCTGTAAGTCTTGTTCTTGCAGTGGCAGATACAGGCACGGGCTAGACCGGACTACAGCTCATATCCTCCCCTGCAAATGTCCACTTTGATTTTTTATTTTTATTTTTTTTTATATATAAGATAAACCCATGTACATTTGTATTGCAGCCCATGCCCAAACTCATGGCTGAATCCGCCACTGAGTTCTTGTACATTACATCATATGTCACATAGACATAATGTGTTGCACACTGCACAGGACAACCATGACTTCACAAGCAAGGCCACGATCTTACGTAGCCAAGGAGAAGCATTGCCATTCTTCATGTTCTCAAATTCCTTTACAAACCATATTGCCTCCTCAAAGTATATAAACAAGCCCTTTTAAAAATGTTGACTTCTACCCTCCACTCTTTTCCATGTATTTATATATATTTATTAGTTGTAGGACTCACTAGGAGTCAGTCCTTGTATTTATATAAAAACAGTTTTAGGTAGGGAGACCTTTTCTCCTCGCACTTTTATGAGATACATTTCAGTCCCCAAGGACCACAGCACAAGCCAATCTTTAAAGGTCTATTCGCAAAACCTTGTAACTTTTTTTTTTTTACGTGGACACAGGAAAGAACCTATTCTTTCTAACCTTTTTTTTTCGATGGTATAATGACGTCCAGTACAATCAAAATTCAAAACCGTACATATTCACATTCAAATATAATTGAAACAGTTATAGAAAGAACTAAACATCACATTCACTTTCCTAATTGCTGACTGTGGCAGCATAACTGACTTCGTTCCACAGGCTTGTCCAAATATTGGGAGTGATGCAGATGTTTCATGAGCAACATAGACCGGTACTTAACAGGTATATCTACAGGGAGTTTCTTCAACTCTATTTTCCTCTAAATAGTAAAAGTAATAGAAGTAATAATTTTTTAACACTATGCATGGGTGGTATAAGGTGTAATCCCACCCCCAGGCAGATCAGTAGATGGATAGAGGTTCATTGTGTCAAATACACCACTCCAGAGTCTATGTACAGGAATCATTTCACCTATACTATCTCTGAAACCTCCAACAGTCATAGAACTAGTACTATTGTGATGAAAAACTGATTTCAGCCAACCACAATATAATGATTATAAAATCTATGGTTAAAGAAGAAGAATGCAGTTAATAAAGAATAAGAGGGACAAGAACTTACTTTATCGTCCACCTCAGTGTTATGACGCAACCAACCATAAGCCTCTCTAAAATCATCAAAAACATGAAGGCCATCATGAGATCGAGAAGTTAGCACAATAGAGGGTGCTGAATAAGCCTCTGCCGCAGCCCATACACAATGAACCTACACAGAAAAATTCTTAATCAGATAAGACAAGAAAAAAGAAAAAGTACGAGACAATATGCTAGCAAATGTGATTTTTAATTTCAATACCAACTGTTAAATGGATCAATACTAAAAGTTTTTATATATAAGATTATCTAGAGACAATTCTCATGGACAAGCCATGTGTTCACTTCAGACAATCCCTGGCACCGAGTCTCCATTTATAGTTAACAGCTACAATGATAGAACTAGAGAAACTAGAGGTGGAAACAGATGATACAGCAGAGACATCTACAGCACAAGTCAACATGTCAAGTATTAGCACCAAGTTTCCATATAATAACAAACAGCAAAATATGACACAGAATTGACGCACAATTACTTCAAACCCTTATGATAGATGACAATACATCTCCCATCAGACAACCACTGTTTTACATTTGAAGGTGTCTGAGATCTTGTTGTATATGTTGTGCATATAGAGTGGAACACGGGTTCACTGGATCAAAATGGCCGACAAATACAACATCTTATTTGTCTTGGCTCCAAATAAATTGAAAATTGCCAGGTATGCTTAAATCTAATGCCACTTAATTTTGTCTTATCAATAATGCTGAAGATATTGAGAATTTCTTCCTTGCATAAATTTAAAGATTCTCAAAGCTCCAAGTTCAGTTATTAGTGGAACAACAGGTCAACCTTATACTATTGTATGTGTATTTTCTTTTCCTTAGAAACTTAAATACTTCATCACATGATGAAACAAACAACACCTCTCTTAAGCACAATAAACAAAGGTCATATTAGCACAGATTAACAAGGAAAAAAAGAGGAAAGATGAAATCAAAGGGAAAAGCACAATAGTCATGTAGTTTTTAGAGGATATAATGTTCATGTTCACATAAACCGGATATCTTGATTTAATCAGAATCCAAAATCATATAAGAATGCATACCACGTAAAAGGCACCCAGCAAGACAAGCAAGAAAATAGCAATGATGGAAGCCTCCAATGGTAAAACCGAAAGCCTCTTTTCAATCTGGGGTACAACAGAAGCCCTTTCCACTTTGTCCTTTTCCTTCTTCTTGTTTTTTCTTGAAGGACGTTCCTTCAGTGAGTCTTCACTTTTCTCAGTCTTCACCACATCATTTTGCATAACATTACCAGTATCCCCCGCCTTAATGGATATAATAAGAATTTTAGTCCGAAATAATTTAAATAATAATTAAAATTTATCACCAACAAAAAAAAAAGGTAGATTACTAACATTGACAGGGGAATTTTGAGATAAACCAGGCAACTGAAATTTAATTGATCGAGTAAAAACCCCGAAAGCTTCTGAAAGAGCAATTCCAGACATTATGCATGCTGCCGGAGCAAGCACAAGCATTAGACGCACCTAGAATATCAGCAAAAGTAAGTGATGCCCAAACATGATGGGAGCTGAATGTGAAAGATAAGTTAAATATCACATGCAGGCAAGATTCCAGTTATCCGTACCATGACACCAGAAAAATATACTGATGTAGCTATATAAAGAACTGCGAAAGAGCTTGCGTCAGATAGTGGCAAAAAGCATGCCTGCAAGTTCCAACAGAAAAATTAACAGCAAATATTAGAAGGGTAGATAACGATCCAATCCAGATACCTCAATCCTATCAAACTTTAATGAATATTGAGAACTTACAATAATACCAGCTGGAACCAAAAATGCCAAGACATTAATGTCCATAAAGTAAGACGGCCATGTAGGGGGTTGATGTTCACTAACACTGGCAATAATTGGTATATACTTGCTTGCATATGTTCTGGCTCAGATCAGGAATCAGGAAAGGGAGGATAAAAGAAAACTATGTCAGAAATGCTGCCAAGCTCACAACTATAAATATACCAGATAGCGAACACTGTGTTTTACTATTAAGCCTATCTTTACTATTGGGGATTCCGAAGATTCCACACATACTAAGAAAAGAATACAAAGAAAAGAAAATTATATAGTATAACATGTTATCTACCCTTAGCATCTTACACACTCAAAAAGAACAATGAAAAATATGGACTAGTCAGAAATTGAATAGCAATCTGAAGAATAAATGCATCTGATAGATTTTCAACAATTTAAGTTTATAGTCAAACTCTAGGACTGGAAGCCGAAGATAATAGATATTTTTCCAACTAAACAATTAATACAGCCTTGTTAGAGTAGGAATCAAGCAAGATACCAAAATATCCAAGATATGTTACAGCTAATGACCCACGGAATAACTATACATGGAAGTCAGCAAGTTATCCAGCCAGAACCATGGTAATTTCTACAGCTTAGAAAGACAATATAATGCTTATCAGTCAATGTCCACAGTTATTACTCAATGATATTAAACAATCAATGCTTAACTAAAGCCATCAGCCAACACTGATAGCAAAACCATCCTTATGAATTCCATCATTGCAGTGACGGGGAATAAAGATATGCTTTAGGAGATATATGATTAGCAACAGAGTTTATTTAAACTGTCTAATTTGTACTGGTGAACTAGGATTTTGTTGATAAGTTTGGATTAGATAGTTTTAATATTTTGATGAGTCCATAGCTTATTATAAGTTCCCTTTAGTTTAGATTCTTACCCTATAGAAGAGAATACAGTATTTCCATTTACAACAGTGACTATTGAATTATTGATTAATTGAGATTTTCCTTCTAAATTCTTCTTCTATCTTCTCTAATTTTCTCTTTCAGCCTCTTCTTCACTTCTCCTTATTCTCTTCTCTTTTATTGTTCTCTCCTCTCTATTTCTCTCCTCTTCTCCTTTATTTAGTTCTTCGTAAAGTTCTGCATCAATTTGGTATCAAAGCCTACTCTTCCCTCCAACCAAATTCTCACAAAAGTTTTGTCCTCGTATTGTTTGATATCCACCTCCATTGTTCATCCAAAAGTACTATTCATTCAGAAGTCAAAAGAAAAAATGATCATCAGCATACAAGTTTCAGTTTTGTAGCAACAAAGCCAATCCATTATAGACTGACTGCTGATTGAAGACCCACATAAGCAAACCAATATAACCAAAAAGAAAAGTACAACAGGTTGAATTGCACGATCAAGAGGTTAGCTCAAAAAATAGCCGAACAAACAAAGCATTGGAAGTTGTTGCATGAGGCTATCAGTAAAAGGTAGAAGCAGAACACTCCGACTGGATTGCAAAACTAGCAATAACATCTTGGCTACGACATAACCACTACACTCCAAGTCAACATCATTTAGTGGAGACGAGAATCAGTTTATCTTGGAAAGAGTTTAACTTGAAGGAGCCTAGTTCTCTTAGCAAAGAAATGATGGGGAATAAAGGTAAGCGATAGGAAAAAAAGGATTAGCAGTCCCCTTGAGTTTAGATTCTTGCTCTGTACAAGAGAACCTGGGATTTCAATTTACATTAGACTATTGATTATATTAAATCCTCCTCTACAATCTTTCTTACACGGCAAAACCTTCTCATGGAGTTTGGAAATGATATCTTTTTGTTTGCAAAACACATAGTGAAGTAGCAAATGAAAAGGCACCATATAATATCATAAAGCAATTGCAAGGAAGAACTTACGGATCAAGCAGGCTCAAACTTCTTCCACTCCATCCTTTGGTAGGGCTAGAAGCTACCAAAGCTATTAGTACAGCTATCACAGCCCCACAAACTATCCTGAACATTGATTATGAGTGCATAGTGAGAGAAAAATATAAAATTCATGGCTACACAATATCCTACTTGACTTTTCATTATTTTTCCATATGAAACTGCTGCTTCTCCACTCCTTGCAAGTTATCAATATGGGAGTCAAAAAAGAAATAAAATTCTTCAATGTTAGTTCATCATGTGCTGCTTTAGTTTCGTATTACCATTACTGTGCTAGTCACATAATATATTAGTTAAAATTATTTGAATTTACAGGCAAAGTAAGCTTACAGGCCAACGGATACTACAAGAGTAACAGCTACTTTAAACATTTGTGGTGAGAGAATCCCTTTGATATAATACACAAGAGCCACGACATGGATAATAATAAAGACCTGTATGTTACCATCAAAAAGAACAGTGTCAAATAACTGAAGACATTCAGAAACTTAGGATAACATGGGAGCAATTGTACATAGTATCTATAAGGAGCAGCATTAAACATAATCAGACAAATATTGATGGAAAACTAACAATGCCATTATGTATGTGAATTACAATAATATCTCAATTTCATTTCCTTCTCTCTGAACATTGGTCCTTCTCCCGACTGCCCTTTCGAAGGTACTCAAAACTTCAACTTCTCTGTATATTACAAATTGTGATAAGGAGATCTGTAATACCCCCAACTACGAAAGTTTAAGAGAGTTGATAGGTACTACTCATACCAAACAAGGTGCATCTTCTTTTCCG
>CAIGRO010230258.1:0-12171 GCA_903798355.1 Fraxinus baroniana | reverse complement strand
TATACTTCGAAATTATGAAATCCCTATATTCTTTATATATTCTGGTTGACCTTGTGATTGAACTCCCATTGAAAAACTCTCTCAATGAGAATGTTTCCACTTCGTTAATGTTACTCCAAGAAAACCAATCTTCATCATAAAATTAACAACAGACTCAACATTAGGTTATAATAAATAACTGAACACAAACGCGCGCAAGACATGTACTTACTGGATGAGCTTGGGACGCAGTAGGACTCAAGTTCCTGAAATTTTTTCTCCATTGCTGATCATTAGCAAGAGTCGTTTTTTTCCCCTTTTAGTGCGTGTATTTTTGGTTAATTTAAAGTTGGCTTGAGTGCCGATTTATGTAACCTAAAATTTTAACTCGATTTCGAATCAGAAATGTTATTTAGCACTACATTTTTTTTTTTTTTTTTAGTTTAGGTGACAAGATTAATAAGATTAAATTACGGGTTTTACTAAATAAATTATAAGTTCATTTTTAATTGAACTTATCACACATTACAATAAAAATTGATGTTCTAGCACCACCGGTATTATAATCTTATATTCCAACGGTGAATAAGAGTGATATTAATCAAAATATGCCCATATAAAATTTTCTCTCCCATTTCTAAGTGGCCACTGACCGTAGAGTTATGAGCTACTTTACATGTTTGAATTCAACTTCACCGCTCCCACTTTTGGTTTTTGCCAAACCATCGGATCCTTTGTAATATGTATAATGGATTTCTCTGGTGTGTGATTATTCTAGTCATCCTAAGAGTTTCAACAAGATACTCTCTTTTTCTTTTACATCCTTGAATATTTATCTCTCTCGATCAACTAGTACCAAAAAATGAACATTGAGATAATAAATTACGACAAAATTTACACGTTTGTGAATCTCCAATACTGGAATATCATCAAAGAATGTTCAAATTGAGGGCGATGAAATCTATGCCGCATTGGCATTGAGATGCTAGGCTGATTTACATCCTATTTTGCTCAATTTCATCCATGGAAATTCGCTTTGCCATAACTTCAAGATAAATAGGGAAATCTTCAAAAGTATGGCTTTAGAAACTTGTATGAGCTTTGAAGACTATTTCAATGCCTAATCCTCATAGTATCATGAGTGTCATACGCCCTTCTCGTGCCTATCTTTCAACATTTTCACAGGTTAAACCGTTAAGCTTTTCAAATCACTTGACTCGTGAAATTATTACGAAGAAAATTGTTTTCTTGCCTTTGTAAAATTACTCGACCCTCGCCAAATACCATTATAAATGCACCTAAGCATTCTTATTGTCGGCAATTAGTGGAAATACAGTTTTGTTACATATTTATATCAAAGGCATATGAAATTTGTCGCTGGTTGCAAATATCATATAGAAGTGTTAGATAGTAATTCATCTACACCCGACCACAATATCAAAACTATTAAAGATTCTCGTCGGAGTGGAGCAAGTGAAAAGGCCGAAAAATGTATAAATTATGACTATGATTCCTGACAATATAACTGACAACTCGCAAGACGTTTCAATTATTTTCAAAAATTAGAACCAAATAAAGAAAATTGTAGAGTTACTACAGTAATACTTGTAATGTAGGGATGACAATATGTCTGATCTTGCCCCAATCCTTTATGGTGGGGACGAAAAACAGTCTCCTGTCTCATAGTTCTTCTTTTATATTATAATTTAAATTTATGATTTGAAAATAAAAAATATTATTAAAAAAAAAAAATAATAAGAAAATGGAGAAATGCAACAAAAAAATATCTCTATTTGAGAATTCTATCCAAGCAGGGCATACTAAGCTCCATTTTTAGCCTCATTTTTCTCAAAAACTTATTTTTTTTCAAATTCATTTTTCAACCACGTTCTCTTATAAAATAGTTTTATACGTAAAAATGGCATAATGATTTAGCACGACTTAGAACAGCAGCTGAGTGTAGAGGAAGAACATATTTTGAGAATAAGTATTGTGAAAATAATTTTTATGAAAATATATAATTAAAAAAGTAGAAACTTTACCAGTTCAAATATAAATTATTTTATTGTAATAATGAGAAGTTGAAAATAAAGTTTGCAAAAAAATAAAAAATAAAAATAATATCTTCAATTCATTTCACGAAAACTTTCAAAATCGCAGAACCCCCGAATCTACGCGCCCTTGACCTAAAAATTTCGCCCTAAAAGTTTCAATTTCAACTCATTTTCGCTCTTACAGCTGCAATTAAACATCTTCACCAACTATTTTGCATCTATACTTGCTGGAAAAGCCCTCGGCTTTTAGTGTAGACGTACCGACACTGGTAGTCGGGGTTTGGGGTTCATGGCTTCGGAAAAGGAATCTTTGGAAGAGAGCAAGAAGTTAGAAAGTGAGGAGAAGGACCCAATTGAAGTCAAAGAGAAAGGTGAAGTCAAAGAAGGCCCAGATGAAGAAAAAGAGGAGAAATTAGAGGAGGTGGTGATACAAGAAAAGGAGGAGGAAAAAGAGGAAGAAGAAAGTGAAGCGGAGGAGGAAAAAGAGGAAGAAAATAAGGGAGATGAGGAAAAAGAAGAGGAAAATTATGGAGAAGAGGAGGGTCAAGACGGAGAAGAAGAAAAAGAGGGTGAGAAAGTAGAAGAAGACGAGAGCAAGGAAAAGAAGAGAGGAAAGAATGAGAAGAAAAATGTGAAAAAAGGATCGAAAAAAGAGAAAACTGGTTCTAAATCTCAAAATGAGAAGGAAGAGTTATCATCACCCAGGACTCCGAGAGGCGACAGGCCTACGAGGGAGAGGAAGATGGTGGAGCGATTTACTGTGAACGCAACTCCCATCAGCTCTGCCTCCAAATCTTTGGCCATTGAAAAGGTATCATAATCATTACTAAGACTTTGAAACTCTGTCGTTTCTTATATTGATTAAATGCAAATATAAATGAATTTTAATATATTCGTTGAGAAAAAAAATTGTAGGGCATATATTCTGAACTCCTATGCTTGTATCAATTTATGGGTTATTAGTTACGGTTTTAGTTGGGTCTGTGGGCTACAGTGGGTAAGGAGGGTTATAAGGCAACTTTGGATTTCAATCTTGACTGCAAAAGGAACATTACTAGGCTATTTTGGATTTAATTCAGAGTGGAAAAGAAAATTGAAATAGCTTGTGTTTTATTCTTATTCTGACAAAGATATCTGCTTCATTTCAATTGTTGTATGCAATCAGGCAAGGATGAAATTAATATCCATGTAAATGGCGAAGTTTGAGTCACGGGACAAGAAAATTCCATGTTTAACTATTGAACTTTAAAATTTCAAACAAATGTTGCAAGTATGATGATGCGATGAAGGAAAGCAACTTCTAGTTCAAAAGTTCTCTGTTGATTTATTGATGTTTAAATTTTCTCTTAACTTTTTGTAATTTAATAATTGTGTGCTTTCACGTTGCTTTCATTTCCTTATTGTTTTTCTACAATCGAGATCTCAAGTGGGCATGAATGATGTCATCCACGTTTCTGCTTTACTACGCTACATTTTTTTATGGAATTTGTCACTAGTACTTACCAAATGACATCGAGATCTCAAGTGGGCATGAATGATGTCATCCACGTTTCTGTTTTACTACGCTACATTTTTTTTATGGAATTTGCCGCTAGTACTTACCAAATGACTCTATTGACATTGGGCGCATAACTACAGGGTCGAGGTACACAGCTGAAGGACATCCCAAATGGTATGATCTCACGTTTCATTTAATACGTCTGATACTGTATCTTTCGTTTCTCAATATGTATGATTTTTCTAATATAGCTTGACATTACTTTTGGAACTTATTGAATTAAATTTTGATATCTGTAGTTGTTTCATAAATGGACATTTGTTAGAAATATCTCTTTAGTGTGATTATGTGGTATCTGAATGGAAGAAATTTCTGTTGTCTCGTACAATTATCTCGCTTACATATATCTGATATCATGAAACATGCAGTATCAGTGCACAGCGCTAACAAGTTATATACAAATTACAGTTATGTAGATATTCAGTCTTCTCTTAGTTTCAGATACATGGGGTGCAATCAGTAGATTAATAATGACCTTTCAACTGTGTTACAATTTGATTCAATCAAGTTGCTCAACATATGAAAATAGTATAATGTACCATAAATACATTGAGCATTTGATCTACTATTCCATTCATTATATCCAACCCAATTTGGGGAAAAAAGGGATGCAGGAACGGGACTTCTTTTACGGGTTAGGTTAGGATAGGTCAGGTCCTTCAGTTCTGGTTCTTATATCAAGCCAAATTTCAATAAATGTACATGATACTGTTTAAAAGTTATACCATCAAATTTTTATTTTTATTTTTTTGCACTTCTGCTGTCTGCGCATTAAGTTTGCTGGTATTTTGTACTGTTAAGTGAACTTGTCTACTCAAAAAGATGTGCCTCTTCCTCATACTTGTATTACAAATGTTTCAGTGGCTTTCAAGTTGTCCAAGAGAAAGGGTGATGAAAACCTGCAGAATCTTCACACCATTCTTTTTGGCAAAAAATCGAAGGTTACATCTTAAACAGTCCTTTTGAACCAATCCAGTTTCAAAGTTGAATAACAATTTTATGGTTAACACTTTCAGTATATATTGTATCTATTTTCTCTTCACTGCATTGTTTTGAAGACAAATGGGGTTTGGTCTTGTAAAATCACAATCACATTTCTTGTTCAGGTACATACTTTGAAGAAAAATATTGGCCTCTTTTCTGGTTTTGTATGGGTTGAGAATGAGGTATAGTGTCCGTTTCTTTCTCCCTTCTCTATCTCTCTGCTGTTTTTCTTTTCAAGGGCCTGGAGTTCTAAATCCTCATAACTCATTTCGTTCTAGATCATATGATAGGGCTTTGATATGTTGGATGTCAATTGTAATGCTGTAAACTTTGTTGACTAAAAATATTCTTCTAGGGAAACACATTTTGTCTGCATCTGTTATTTTTAGAAAAGCCGCTGCAACTGATGCTGAGTAGGTTGATTTCAAAGGAATCCTAACTTCTGTAAAAGGGGGTCTTATATAGAGGACAATAAGACTAGTTAAATAAACTAAAGGAATTTAAAAGGCTTTTATGTGATGTGATGCAACACCATATGAATTACCATATGAGTGCAGATATCATCAATGCCCTACATTTATGGCCATATAGTAGTCTACAATATAATGTGAATATAATATAAGAGGATAAGGCTGTAATAAATTATAGAATCACACCAGTGTGTAGCCTATTTGATATGAAGAATGTGGTGTTTAATTAAAGTAGAAGTTTTTCCATTTCGAGATGCCTTAATGAATAGTCATTCTCATCAAAGAAAACAATGAATCAAACAAGTAATTTCATGAGTAATAGTTGGAGATCTACTTCTGCAACCTGCATAGTCTTGAAATTTATCTTGACAGGAATTTTCAATATACCCCGAAGCAAACCATAATAAAAAGTAAAAGGTTATGAAATATAGGTTTAAATCTCGTCAATTATTAAATGCACACGACAAGACAATTTATTGTTAAAGTAGTTGGCAGTGAATCTGCTCAAATCGCTGCCTTGACAGCTGGCATAGGTTGCAGTCCTTGCAGAAAATCAAGGTTCTACAAGGTGTGAGGCTTGGCAAGACGGTAAGGTCAAGTTTGAAGTCTTAAGGAACTTAGGTATGCCTAGGCAAAATAAGACGTTTTACTATTTTTGCTATTATTTTATTTATTCTAAGACCATTAATAATTGTTTTACCTTTTAGTGCCTTTCCCCGCATTAAACAGTTAAAAATAAAGTAAACTGCCTTTTTCCATGCATTCTCCATACGTGAGACTTTTTCCTTGCTCTGCCCGCCTAGGCCTTGCCTTTTCATGCCTTTTAGAGCACTGCACACTGCAAAAAATGACTTGCTGCATTTCAGTCACTATCTATTAAATTTATTATATTGATATACACGGGTTTTCTAGGTGATATATTCTTTTGAAATTTTGAACCATCCAAACATCTGAAAAATTCAAAACATAGCTTAGCTCCATGCATGCAAATAGATATTACTAACATACAGGGGATATGTACACTGCACTTGGTTATTGGGGGCATAAAATTTTCTCAATTAGTGAATTTGAGTTTTTCTTCGGTTGATGTCCTCAGCAGGAGAAGCAAAGAGCTAAAGTCAAGGAGAAGCTTGATAAATGTGTTAAAGAAAAATTGTTGGACTTTTGTGATGTACTTAATATTCCAGTCAGCAGAGCTGCTGTAAAAAAGGTAAGGTCTTACCATTGGCACTATTATAATACTCATAATATGTTCTATATCTGAGCAATATTAGACGTGTTTTTCAGGAAGAACTCTCTGCAAAATTGTTGGAGTTCTTGGAATCTCCTCATGCAACAACGGAAACACTGCTTGCTGACAACGAGAAGGTAGATTTATTTATTATTTTAGAGTTCGTTGTGAATGTTTTACACTTTCTCAAATGTGTATATGTCGAGTTATCTATCGAGTCATCAAATAAAAGGTCCTTTCATTAATGACAGTCGTCGAAGGGTAAGAAACGAAAGAGTAAGGACTCAGCAAGCAAAACCCCAAGCTCTTCTGATGTAGCTGAAGGAAAAACCACGAAGGTAACTAATTGTCCGTTTTAATTCATTTCTTTTCCGAAGGCCCAGTAACGGGCTTGTCTCATCTTTCTAATGCACAAGGAAAGTTCTGCTTTTGTGGCCATATTTACCAGTTTCAGCCATTTATTTAGTACTGGAAGTTCAACATCATTTTTATAAATGGTTGCAACCATGGTGGTATCCTCTTTATGCTCAGTAGATTATTTTCCTATATCCCATAGCTGTAATGAAAACTCATGTTGACCTTACCATGTTGTGAGTCTAATAACGGCCCATTCCTTATGTGATCCAGGTTTTCAATGGTGCTTAGTTTTACTTTTTTTTTTTAAACTTTTCATGTTGCTTTGTTCTGCAAAACATTTTTTTTGCAACCATGTTGCTCTGTGTATGGTCTTTACTTTTTGTCTCTTTGACGGAAAGTTCTTAATGCACTTAGGACTATCTGTTTACTTCTTATTGCATGTAGAAAAATAAGACAACCTCAACATCAGGAAAGAAGCCCAAGGAGTTATACAAAACTGAGGAAGAAGATAATGATAAAAGTGAGCCTTCAGCGAGCGAAGATGATCAAGATGACAATGACATAGCTGCAAAAGCAGAAAGTGAGCAGGAAGAGAATAAGTCAAAGGAAGACATGGAGGAAGAGGAAGAGGAAGAGGCAGATGAAGAAGAAACCAAAAAGAAGAAGTCTGTTGAGAAATCTTCTTCAAAGAAGACTGCTAAAAAAGATAGTAGTGGCAAGACGAGTGAGAAGTCTAAGCCTGTTGCTAAAGGCAATTCTTCAAAATCTTCCAAAAGCTCTGGTGAATCTACTAAAAAATCTTCCAGTTCGGCATCTAAGAAAGTTGCTGCTGAAGCTAAATCGAAGAATGAAATTAAGGCATCCTCAACAAAAAAGCGGAAGGCTAATAAAGAAATTGAAGAAGATACAAGTGCACCTGCAAAAGGAAAGGCTTCAAGCAAGAAACAGGCAAGCAAGTCTTCAACAGATCAAGGTATTACCAGTTGATATTCATTTATTGCACTCTTCTTCCGATAGTGATGTTTGGAAACCTAGGAAGGATCCCTCCAGTTTAAGGTTTTTCCTTTTATGTTTTGATGCTCGGTCAACTATCACTCTGATGATCATCACAATGCACGATAATTTTGTGAAGCCCCACGCCCACCACAAATTTGACCTTGAAAGGTGTTGTAATGTCTATTGAAATGGAAATGACATGATCAGGGAATTATGTTCGTCTTAATGCAATCTTTTCAGTAAGTGGCTTTCTATATTTTTCATGCCTTCTCATGTTTCTTGATCTGCCATAGGCAAAGGGAAAAACAGCAAGAAAGCCAAGACCGAACCCAGCAACGAAGAAATGCATGAAGTCGTAGTAAAAATACTGAAGGAAGTAGATTTTAATACTGTAAGTTGGACCTGCTGTATTCTATTGAACATTGTACTGGATGTTCGATTATGGATCTGCTGTTGACAACCTTTACACTTTAAAAAATGCAGGCAACATTATCCGATATTCTCAGACTGCTTGGTAAGACTTTTCCTACAAGAGTACACATTACTACATTAGAACTTTCTAACTGCTTGCTTTGCTAAGCTTATAAGTGCTTATGAGCAGTGGATCTGTAGGAATGCGTGAAAAGTAGGTAAAAGATATGGATTCTAAGTAATATGTGGATAAAAATAGAGTTTGACCAATTTATAAGCAATTATAAGCTTTGCCAAACATGCACTTACACTTTGGTTTTGATTTGCTAATTCTTTCAAGTTTATCTCAGGTGACCACTTTGGTATGGATCTGATGCATAGAAAAGCAGACGTGAAGGCTATAATCACTGAAGTAATAAATAACATGACCGATGATGAAGATGAGGAGGCAGCGGACGAGTCTGGTGACAATTCGGAGAAAGATGAAAATAATGATTAGTCTTAGATTTACCCGGGAGAGTACATGTTAGCATCACTTGTTCTGAAATGTAAAGGGGTTTGATCAGCTGTTTATGTGAACAAAAAGAACATATTTAATTTTTCTTTGGCCTTTTGCTGATAGACTGATAGAAAGGAATTTATCTGTATGATTAGGAGTTTACTTATTAGTTGCTACAACTGATTTTCTGGTTTTTGCTCTCAACTGCTTTAGCTGAATTTAGTCGATGTTTTATTACAGCTGTTTTTGTAAAAAACTCTTCTGAGAATATGCGGATATATATTCTCATTACCAGTTTGAAAATTTTGTATGTTCTTGATTCTGTTACTTGTGTACATTAGATTTTCTTCATCACATGCCTCTTCTTGAGGTTGAAATTGTGTTACTGTGTTTATTTCATTTTTGGCTTTTGTTGATGTTCTTTCTGTTACTTTATGCTTTTGCAATAATTAGCTTAACTTGTATGGACTCGATTGGTCTTCACTTGTAATTGAAGTTAGTAATGACTGTAAATTAAATAAGCAGATTTTTGTAGATCAAGAAAATCATACTTTGGATGCCTACCCTACCAAATTACCCCCATAACCCGATCCCAAGTTTTCATATTGCTTATATTTTGGTACCATGGCAAGTAGCCTACTGCAACTATATAACAACATTGGTAGAATCTTTCATTAACAAGTTCAAATAAACTTATAATTCTCTGATTTTCCTCCTTAGAGATTGCTTATGTGAATGAAGAAAGCCTTAAAAACTAGAGTAAAGTCACTTTATCTGAAAATGTTTGACACATTGGGTGATTGACTTTCACATTGTGCGTGGGTCCCGTGTGAATAAAGTAATGTCCGACTCCCCGAAGTGTGTGTCCGGTCATCCAAGTTGTCAACCGAAATGTTCGTGCAACACGGATTTTAAAAACTACATAAATCAGAAATCCCTTTCAATAGTACATCTTTGTTTACTAGAACTTGACAAACTACCAAATTTTCTACACCACGTTTAATCTTAATTAGTATTTTTATTTTTATTCAGGGTTTGAAACCGAAATTCAACGGTTGAGGTCAGTTACAGCTAAAGTGAGTAAATTTATTGATTTTCCACATCCACTGTTTGAGTCACATTATAATTTTCATTATCATTCTTCTATTATTTTCAACCAAATATTTTTCAATAAAATAATATTTTTCATCACATCAATAACCATTACTTATTTTTCAACTACGTATTCACCCTCACATCACCAAAAAAATGCATTCTTTCCATTTTAATGTGCATCAAACATAGACTTACCCTAGATGATTTTTGGTCTTTTGAGGTCAATTTGACCATGTGGAGCCCAATTATACGAGTCATTTATCCCTGTCCAAAATTCCTACGTAAAAAAATCAATGTATGATGAAGATTGTACAAAAATAGTTAAATTGACAAGATCGTGCTCAAAATGCCGTTTTCTTGTTGCCATGTACACGTAGCCTGACCCTTTAGTTTGAAAAGCACATACGACCTTTGGGTTGGACAAAAAACTAACTCAAGAAGGCAAGAAATATAAAGAAATCCGAGGGAGCCGTTTTCCTGTAATAAGACATAGATGTGCGAGGAAACTCGTTTTCCTCCTCCATTATAGTGAAATATATACTCCCACCATAAGGGCGAACCACGACAAATCTGTATGTTTACATTACATTCATCGTTGATCTGAGAATTATTATTAAGGGTTTAGTCCCTAACGAAGACTGCAATAGGAAATTATTCGAAAAATTTATCATTTTCAGGTTACAAAGTTCAAATGTGGAGGTTCTGCTATGGGATTGTGCATGAACCATTGTATGTTTGATAGAATTTGGTGCAATGGAATTTGTGAGCTCTTCAGGTGAAACTGTTGTTTGTTCGAAGCCCGTAAACATACGGAATCGTTGACAAGTAATACATTATGAGTTGAGAGTATCGTCACACAGGGAATAAATTTAATTCAAGTGTATTAGTTTTTAATTAGATTCAAAGTGAGCGAACAAAAGAGATTTGTGGTTGATAACTATTCTAAATTAATCTACGAAAACTTGTAAAATTCGAGTTTTGTATTTATATGGAATGAGTGTATTGGATTACGAATCCACCTATTATTATTATTATTATTATTATTATTATTATTATTATTATTATTATTATTATTATTATTATTTCTCAATTACGTAACTTGTATCATTTATGCATTCTCGACAATCGATAATTCTATTGTAATTAATTCTCTTTTCCAAGACAAATTAAATCTATTCATCACCCGAATCTATTTTTAGTCCAAATTTGAATGAATAGAACGCATTCAATTGTATGATTATCTCAAAGAATGCACATGTGATAGACATTATTCCTAATATCTATAGTATGTTAATCAAGCGGTGTTCTAGACCTATTGTAAGCCTCCCAGCACTAGAACAATCAATTATATATTTAATTTGTAATCAAACAATCAAATAATAAAATTACGCAAGCAAGATTAATAAAGAAAAAACAAGAATTTAACTAACTACTTGTCTTAAATTAAAAATAAAATGTTTTATCTTCATCCAATATATGAGAAGAACTAGACTAGCATATTGTTATGTAAATTATACAAAAAGATTTGGAAAAATATCACCCGGAATGGAAAACAATGATTGGAAAGTAAAAAATTAATTTCTTCTTCGTTAATCTTTATCCCGAACTTTGAATTTTCAATCTCTTATGTTAATTGCCTTTGAATCTTGTACTAGCCTTCTTCTTGTGGTGAAAAATGAGGTTTAGATATGGTTGTCTCTTGTTCTCACCACCAATTGTAAGTTAAATAGTAGGTTAAATTTGATTTCCATAAGGATTTAGATCAAATTAGGAAGTTGAACCTGAAAGGCCCGCGCGCAAGCATTACCAACGCGCGTGCACCGTTGAATCAAATGGCTCTCAGATTGGGGGAAAAAGGGCTTCCCGCATGCCCAGGTTCGCTTCGATTTGCCCTTGAACAACTTTCAGTATTTTAGCTACAGATGTCTAATTGAGGTAATTCAAAATGTGTTGAAAAGATAATCCAAATGGCTACTATTCTTATGGATATATAGTTTTCCCATTTCGAATGTTTTCTATCTAGAAAATGGGTCTTAAGTTGAGCCTAAAAATTCGTAATATAACTTTTTTCGACTGAAAATTGATTTGTGAAAATACTTCCACTATATTTCACTCACTTGACCTCCAATTGATCATATATGATTTTAAATCATCTTTTTGTGGCCTGAATCAACTATTGGATGTTTATAATTTGGTTATCAAACTTTGGATTTCCTTCGTTTTCGAACGTTTTTCGTTCCTTTCATCCAAATCCATCAATTTGCATTGAATTCAACATAACAAACATAATTAACACAAAATTACGCTTTAAATCATCCAAATTACTAACAAATACTCTAATTTAATATCATATCTAAGTGTACAAAATAAACTTGTCAACTCTCGGAGGCCTTTCGCTTAAAATCCCTCCATTTATGGACCGAACAATTCTCGAAGCTCGAAATCCACCTAAGCCGGTATTTCCTCATCACGAATTTGCAGAAATAGAAGACATCTCGAATTCTTGTGAGCTTTACAATGTGTTTCGCGCCGATTTC
>CAIGRO010230196.1:0-11275 GCA_903798355.1 Fraxinus baroniana | reverse complement strand
AACAATTATTGTTTCTTTTTATCTTGATAAGATTTTAATGGTTATGGTAAATTACAAAATGACATTTATATTCTAAATACTGGGTATTCTATATTGATTATAGAAATTGAAAGATATAAAAATGATAATCTGAATAACACCTATATTTGACATTGCAGACTTGGTGCACATAAATGAAAATGCAATTCCAAAATTACATAGAGATGCATATTTTGGTAAAATGACTTTAAATCATTTGATAAATGCGAGTCATGCCTGTTAAGCACAATGATCAAATCCTCTTTTACTTGAAAATGTGAAAGATTTGTCTAATTAATGGGACTGATACATAGTGATGTATGTGGACCCGTATCAATTAATGCTAGATGAAGTGTATCTTATCTCATCCCATTTACTGATGACTATTTCAAAAATGGTCATGTATATTTGAAGAAATTTAAGCATGAAACTCTTGAAATGTTCAAGGGCTTCAAACTAAAAATTGAGAAACAAATAGGTAAATAAATTCTCACACTAAGATTCGATCAATGTGGAGAATNCATCAGAGTTATTGACGACTATTTCAAAAATGATCATGTATATTTACTAAAATTTAAGCATGAAACTCTTGAAATGTTCAAGGAGTTCAAACTATAAATAGAAAAGCAAATATATAAATGTATTTTCATACTAAGACTTGATCGAGGTGAAAATTATCTAAAATGGAAAATTTTAGATTATCGAAAAGAGAATGAGATTCTCTTACAGTGGATTTCTCCACATACACTGCAACATAATGGTATATCTGAAAGGATGAATAGTACACTATTAGATATAGTACAATTAATAACAAGCCATGCAAACCTTCGAAAATCGTTTTGAGGTCATGTACTAGTTGCCACGTGTTACGTACTAAATTGTGTCTCTTCTAAGTTGGTTGACAAAATTCCATACGAGTTATGGAAAAACAGAAGGTCCAACTTGTCTCATATGAAAGTTTGGGATTGTGACGTTTATGTGAAGTGCACTAAATCGGATGTGTTTTAGACTAAATTCAATAAATGCATATTTGTGGGATATCTAAAAGAGACAATTGGATATCAATAATATAATCACATTGAGAAGAAGGTGTTCATCTCAAGCTATGTCATACTCCTAGAGAAAACGTTTGTTCTAGGAGAGGACGGTGTGAGCTAAATAAATCTTGAAGGAGTTCAAGGATCCACAAATATAGTTGATCAAGTAGATGAACTTGAGTCTGATCCCACACCTGCTGAGGGACATACTCTTGATCAGGAAGTGGAGACTCCAAGGACATGTCAGATCCATGTAAATCTTATAAGATTATTTGACCTTCTGGAAGTTACGAATCCATGATTACTAATCATGCATTACTAATCGAAGATGATGAATCTACTAATTACACAAAAGTAAAGTCAAGTGTTGACTCAAAGAGATGGGAGGAGCCATGAAATCCTAAATGAACTCAATGTATGAAAACAAGATTTGGACCATGGTCGCCCCTACTGATGGGATAAAACCTATAGGCTGTAAATGGCTTTACAAGAAAAAGGTCGACATAGATGGAAACATACATACATACAAAGCAAGGTTAGTAGCAAAATGTTATAAACAAATACAAGGTGTTGACTTTGATGAAACTTTTTGTCACAATAACTACATGTCACGGTTATAAGATATGGCAAATGGATGTCAAAACTACATTTCTTAACAGGAACATGCAAAAGGAAGTTTACATGACACAACCCGAAAGTTTTAAATCCAAAGAAACCAACAAAGTATGCAAGCTTGATCAATCCATATATGGATTGAAACAAACCACTTGGAGCTTAAAATCTTTGATTTGATGAGAAAGTCAAAATGTTTGATTTTATCAAAAATAAAAACGAACTATGTGTTTACAAAAAGATAGTGGGAGTATTATCACATTCCTAATATTATATGTATAAGACATATTATAAGAAACGTCCTTGTATTTTAATAGTTGAAATTATGGTCGTCAATTAATATCTTTATGAAAAATATGAGAGAAACAACTTGATCTGCAGAGATAGATCTAAAAAATTGCTTAACTCATTCTAATCTATATAGATAAAATCTTGAGAAGATTTTATATGGAGAAAATGAATTGAGAGTTTATCGATACTTTAGTCTAACTAGAATCATAGCAAAACTCAATCATGATATTGGTTTATTCTTAAGCGGTGTGTTGGAAAGGTTCCAACATGAAATAACGTTGATTCAATAGCAGAAGCCTTATACACCATTATTTTAGAAGCAACAAAGATTGTGGTTGGGGTGAGGAAGTTCATTTATGAACTTAGAGTAGTTCCTAACATTGTTGATTATATGCTTCTTATCTGTATGTGTAAGCGAAGGAACTAATAGCTCATCAATAATTCAAGCATGTGTTAAGATAGTATTATCTTATCAGAGAGATAATACAAGGAAACGACGTAAGGAAAGAACAAATTCTCACAAATTATTAAATTGCATATCCATTGACGAAGAGTTGCCACAGCATAACATGATCGTCATGTATACTTTTATGATATATAAGTTATTGGATCTAGTACAAGTAAGTTTGTAGGTGTTATGCCCTAGATCCAACCAAATTTGGACATAAACACTTTTAATATATAATTGATACATATTTATAGAAGGATCTATTTTTTTAATTGAAATAATATTCTAATAAATTAAATAATAGAATCCGTAAATTCAAGTTTTGGTAATTTGTAAACAATAAGGAGTTGTGATTGTGAGATACAAATTATATATAACTGAATCGTAAATCATCTGTGGTCGTAAGTAATAATGAGATATGGATAACGTTATTACAGATAGACCATCACATGTGACATTTCTTACTTGTGAAGTAAGAAGTTGATCTCACAAGTTAAAGTTTGGTGACACTTAAATGAACACGTGAATATTTTATTATAGAACAAAACATTGGAGACTCGCTGCGGAGATCTCACATGGATAATTATTTGAGTGTCAGTGGTTAATCTCTAACGTTCAGTAGTGAAATTGGTCATTTGACTTGAGGTCATCATAATGCCTTGTATGAGGACAAGTATACTTTGGTGATGTTATATATTGCTCTATCAATGGTTGCTAATACAATATCGCTTGGGTATGTCAAGAATCATATGAAGGTTGTGAATAATCAATAGAGGATTCATCATTTTAAATAGTAAAATATTATGATCTACATTTCATATAGTTAAGTTAATAACGAAATCATTGGCCAAGGTGTATTCATAAGTCGAAAAAGAGTTGGTTTAGCCTACTTGAACTTCTATTAATAGGTTATTAGGGTTTGAAAATTACAACACACATCATTATTCATATTCTTGCTAGTACAAGAAAAGAAAAATTCTAATTTTCTCATTCTTGTTCCATGTATAGATTTTCATTGGAGATTGGATAATTGGACAACTGTGGATTTGCAAATCGTGATTGTTCTTGTTCTAAAGTTAGCAAAAGAGTTTGTAGAATCTACAAAAGGTATAACTCTTTATCACTGTTTCTCTCTAAGTACAAAATAGATCATTGGTGGGAATTGAAAATTTTGTTTATATTCTGTTGTGCATGTTAAATAAATTCCCAACAGTTTGAAGAAAAGCATGTACGATCTTCGACGGGCACCACAAGCTTCATTCTTTCTACACACTTCATCGAGGTAACCTTCAACTGTTTGGCTTGATCTACATTGATGATATCATCATCATAAGCTCAAACTCAAAGGAATTAGATAATCTAATCTCACTGCTTGGTCATGAATTTCTTGTCAAAGATCTCGAAAAATCTATCCTATTTTTTTAGTGTGAAGGCAATCCGAGATGATACAAACTTGTTATTAACTCAGAGAAAATATATTGTAGACTTGTTAACAAACGTAAAATTGCATCACATCAAACCTTGCCTAACCCCAATGTTAACATTTTGTCATCTATTGAAATTTGAAGGGTAAATTATATCGGAGCACAGTAGGGACGTTGCACTATTTGTGGTTCACTAGTTCTGATATTGAATTTGCAGTACATTTGTTAGCATGTTTATGCATCAACCAAATGATACTCATGACAAATAATAAAGTGGATCATTCACTACCTGAAGCATACAGTTATATTCGCTTCACAATCAACTCATTCTTTACATAGTTTCAATTTTGTGAACTGGGTTGGTGATAGCAATGATAGACAAAGTGTGGGAGCATATTTTATTTTCATGGGGACAAACTTGAACACATTGAGCTGAAAAAAAAAACTCAACGGTGCTCATACTTGTACTGAATCGGAGTGTAAAGCTCTCTCAAACACGGAAACAGAGCTTCAATGGTTGCAATCTGTATTATGTGATCTTCGAATGCCATATTCTATGATCATAAACTTTGGTGTGACAATATTGGAGCAACTTATCTATCATCAAATCCAATATTGCACGCTCAAACCAAACACATTGAAATTGTTTTTCATTTTGTTTGTGATCAAGTCTTAAAAAAAAAAATTGAAAGTTTTGTTCTTATCTACTAAAGATAAATTGCAGATTAATTAAAATAAAAAAAAACCACTAGCTTCAATTCGTTTTGGTATGCTATGTGACACCTTCATGTGCAGAAGTTGTCCCTTTGGTTGAGGGGCATATTAGAGCAACTACAAGTGAGATTGAGTCAACAAGTATCAAGTAAGAATAATAACAACTAGTAGTTAGGGAGTTAAAAAAAAATTCTGAGAGATTAATTGTAATTTGTTAGGGAAGATATTAACTGCAATTTATTAGGGTAGATATTAACTATAATTTGTTAGGGAAGATATTGCCTTTATTTGAGCCCCATTTCGTTAAAATTAAGTTTTGTAATAGTGATTTTTCAAAGAATTTGTGGTTAAAAGGTAGAAAACAATTTTGACTTTGCATGTAAAGTTATTTTATTAGAAGAATGTATGGTTGAAAATAAGTTTGAAAATAGGATTCAAACAGGGTATTTTCTGATTGTTAGCTGATTTTTCTGCATTTTGAATTTTGAATTGTATAGATAATTTGGTAATCAGTTATCAACAATGTACTATAAATACCCATATGATGTACTCAATGAAATGCAAGGAAAAATTAAATATATTTGTTGACCACATTCTTTGCACCATTGACATAGACAATAGACATCTGGCCCAATCACGTTCTCTCAAACTAATTCTAACACGCGTGGAGCGATTGTCAATCGACAATAAAATAGGATTTGGACGTGGAAGAAACTTTATAACACGAGACAAAAATAGTCAGGCTTCGACGAAATGTATGAGATAAATAACACAATAATGAATGACCAACTAAGAGTCAAACTCACAATCAAGATCGCACATTAAATATTAAAAACCCAAATATATGGTTTGTAGTAAATATCTTTGCATTACCCCCAAATGAAATAGATGGGGGATATTTATAGTGTTACATGTGAAATAGTAACCATTGGATGGGAGTACACGTGACTTCATCTCCTTTATCGAAGCACACATTTTAGGTATCAATTTTGACTCTACTAGCATCTAGCGCATTAAATGTCCTAAAAAGGATGCAGCGACGCCATAGCCTATGCCAAAAAGATTATTTTTTTAATCATTATAATAGTCTAATCAATCATTCTAAAGTGATTTCATAAACTTAAGATCTTCAAACATAGATCATCACCAGCCTTAGTTGAGCCTCAAATTTTATTTTGTTGGACATCGCCACTTCGGCGAAGAAGTTTTGTTTGGACCTCAGATTTATCTTTAGTATAGGGCCTTCTAAAGTGGTCAACTTCATGAGTTGCTTCAGTATGAACGAGCTTCAGTGGGTCGGATTGTCTGGACTAGTAAATCCTACTCCACGTCGGATGTCACATGGCTTCGACGGAAGGTACTTCGATGGGTCTGCTGAATCACGTGAGAGCCTAAGTATTGAAGCATAACAATATTCCTCTTCACATATATGCTTTGAACTTTGCACTAAAACTATAAAATGATATGAACTGTCTTTCTCATTTCTTAAGATTACCGGTCAACAATTAGTCACACTTCACCTTGAAACACAACCGCATTATAAAATATTTTTATTCTCATGTTTTTGTGAGTAATTGCTCAGGTCAAGGTACTTTTAACTTAAAAATAATAAATTCTCTGTTGAGCTCACAAATCTCTAATATGCCTGTGGATTAGCTATGGCAATTGGGCGGGGTGCCCTCCCATCCCCTGTCGCATCCGGAGTTTTCAAGAGGTGGGATGAAAAATATTAGTATGTCTAAAAATGTATATATAAACATGGGTAAATGAGCGATGAATAGTACGTTTACTTGTGATTCCAAGAAATGTGTATATAAAAAGTGTTTGGCCAAAAGTATTTTTTGACCAAAATGTTTTTAAATACCAAGAAACAATGGGCAAAACATAGGCTACATTTTCTGTCATATTTACTTATTTATTGATTTTATTTTTTTAAATATGATTATAATTTGTAACATAATTAAATATAAAATTAATAATAGTTGGGTGCAGGCTCGGGACCATGTTTCCATGCCCACCTCATTTTTTTGACGAATGGGGCGATATAGGATAGTGGTGAGTCATTTTGTCATACCTATTGTGGATTCGTACATCGAATTTTTTATTTTTTTTTAGTATTGTTATTATAAATAAATATGTCAAATGAGAAATCAACATTTTCTTGTTTAATGAATATATATAAACTTCAACCAATCGTATTAAAAGCACTATTTAAATAATTTTAGCTTGTCTCCTTGTGGAAAAAAATCATAAATGTTTTATCTATAAATATATGAAAAAAATAGTTGTGAATAAATAGATAATACTTATAAATTCATTGAAATACGAAATTGAAAATGAAGATTGACAATTTACAAGTGATTTATAGATTATGACAAATGGAGGCTTTATAAAGCCACTATAACATGCTCAAAATTGTATAAATTTCACCACGGCCACTGAACATTAACCAAAACCTCAATTGAGGTACTAAACTTTAATTTGTTCCAATTGAGTCACTTAAATTGAATTTTAAATTTTATCGCTTGGTCATGTTCCATAACCTATCATCCTCAAATTAATAGATATTTATTAGTTGACATGACGGAACTAATCTTTTATGTAAATGGTATATTGACAAATTAAAAAAAGAAAATATCCAATGTTGTGATAATATTTTCAGATTAAAAGGTTAAAAGGACGTTTTCTTATTTTCAATATTTTTATAGCGTGCATGTAGTTGGAATTGACACACCATCCACCTAGTATGTGGGATCAATTACGATATAACTTTCATTATATAATTTTGATAAGAGCAAATATATCAACGTCCTTTGAAGTTCATGACATTTATACAAGTCACCCATCTATTTTAAAAAATTAAAAAACCTCCCAAGAGGTTTACCTTTGTGACATATTTCATTTGTCAACAAAAGATAATCTTTATTTTTCATTTTACCCCTAAATACTATTTTGAAAATGTTCTTTTATTAAATTTAACTTATAATTTTCTTTTATTATTATTATTATTAAGATATACTTTGTCATACTTATAATTTTGATGATATATATCACTTTAATTTAAAAACACCATTAAAAATATTTTTATAAAATTTTAAAAAATAATTTGATTTTTTATTTTGCGAATATGATTGGCTAATAATTAACAAGTCAACTTATATAAATACTTTAGAACAATTTAATAAAGCTAATTGAAAATTCATTAAATATTTTTTATCGCTAAATTTAATAGCATCTTTTTATGCTTTTGACATTTATTCTATATTAAATTAGGAAGTCACAATTATATTATTATAACATTAAATATCATAAAAATGAACAATAAAAGTCTATAGTTAGATTTATTTTTAGGTCATTATTTTGTAGTATGCATTTCGATTGATTTTCTTTCATTTCGAATGAAAAATCAAAATTCACAAAAATATGATTAGATGAATTACTGTACGAAAAATTGAAAAATTAAAATTAATTATTTTTTTCTAAAATCAAAATTAAGTAAAAAAAAAAAAAACTATAATCATATATAGATTGTGAGAAGAAAACGACAAAAAGTAAGAAATTTAGCCTATGTTGGGCTCATTTTTATAAATTGTTTATAAACACTAAAGTTAACTTTTTTTAGTTTCAAGACAATATTACAGAAGTCCCATCACCTTCCTGACAATATCATATGCAGTTATGCACCCCTTTTCATTTAAAAAATAATTAACTTCCCCTATTTTTGGACTTGAATATCACATGCATCTTTGACCTCTTTTTTAGCCATATATTATCAAAAATGAGGTTGATAAGCCTAAAATACCCTAACGAAGAGAAATAATTTTTTTTTTATCATTGGTTGTAATTTAATTTGTTCAAACTAAATTATAAGAATATAAATTAACATGTTATATATAGAGCTCGTTCTATATAATTTACATTTTAACCATATAAATTTACTTATTTTGTTATGGGATATTGAAATTATTAGTATATCAAATTAAACTCATATTTGGCACACGTTAAAATTTTCATTTTGATTCTTCTACTCATTTTCAACCACACATTTTTTAATAAAATAATATTTTCCATCATATTCGATAATTTTTTCTTCTTTTTCAATTACACATTCTCCATCAATCTATTATTCCAGAATACATTCTTTCAAAATAATGTAGCACAAACACACCTTAATAGAGCATTATATTATATAACATGATCATTATCTAACAACAAAATTTCAATGTGTATAATGTTTTAATGAAATAACGCAAAATATTGTTCACCTAATTTTATTTTATTTTTTAGTTGTTTAATGTAAATGTTTATATTTGACATCTTAATTTAGTTTACAAATTTATAAATGTGAATTTTGTATCGATAAGTTCACATTTGTTAATATTTAAATTGTATATATATACAATTTAACCCATTTACTATAAATATAAATTCTTCAACAAATTTTATACTTCAATTTTCATAGCATGCATATTTAGAATTAATTTTGTGTAAAGTTTTCAAGTACTAATTAATTATCAAAGAAAAAATTTAAATTGTTGAAAAAAAAAATCTTTTTGTTCGCAAGGGCATTTAGGTATATGAAGAGAATTTTAGATGATATATAGCTCAAAATTAGCTAGATGTGCACAACTCAATCTGGAAACAAGGGGGGAAATGATATTTTTGTAACGCGAGAGGTTGTATCCAATACTCTTAGAAAGGTGAGAGCTAACATGATATTTTCTTTTTATTTTTTGAGAATTCTACTAGTAGCATCCACTTATTTATCATTCATTTTTATTTATTTATAATTTAAATCGTTTATAAGCACTTTCCAAACATGCTATTTTAAGAGAGGGTTTTCAAAACTTTTTAAACCCTAAGAGGTGTCGTTGTTATTATCATAAATTCAGAGGAGACCTTCGTAATTTACTCTTTTTGATAAATTTGGGAGACAAGTGACAAATAATTTAAATCTAATTTGAAGTTAAATGACACATCTAGCAAGGTGCTTATAAAGTAATTTTAAATAAGTGGTGGAGAAGTCAATAGTATTTGGGAGTCCTATTAAATGTAGATAAAAAATTATTGTACACTCAAATTGTATACCGCATGTGTATGGGTTGCGTTCAAGTTAAAAAATAGATTTTGAGTCCGAGTCGATCCGTTGAAGAGTGTAGATGGCCCGAGGTAGAGAAAAACAAAGCCCAATCGATCTCTCAATCCCTGCTTCTCCTTTAATTACACATTAATTGATCCAATTTAATTTAAAGATAAAAGTGAAAAGAAAATGATTTTGATGTTCAACTAAAACACACAATAATAAAAATGATGACAATTTGAATTTTAAACGAGTGGGGCATGATTCCATTTGACTAATTACCTCTCTCGAATTTTCATATCTTAGCTAATTACCTCTCTTGAATGAAACCCTAATCAATTTACTTAACATACTATATCTATATGTCGATTAATCACAATCAATAGCACTAAATATTTGTGAAAATAACTTAAAGGGTTATCTAGGGTTAGAAATATATCTCTATCTCTTGCAAGAACCTAGAGTTTCTACCATCTCGATCTAAAGTGTGCAAGGATTTCTCAATAATCACACAACTCACTTGACATAATCATTTAGTGGGCACAATAATGACAATGCACTAAGAACAATTGATGAGATCACGTAACAATGAACACTACGCAATCCACAATGAGATTGAAAATTCCAAGAAAGCCCAAAGAATAATCTTGATTTGGAGTTGGAACCAAGAATTAATGAATCAAGCAACCAAACAAAAACAGTGTTTGAACTACCTCTTGATTACAATACGTTGATCCACACCCGATGTTGAACGCCACAAGAATTAAATTGATAAGTTCACCGTGTTCAATGAAGAACGATGGTTGAAAGCACAGTGCCTCTCAATTGTATAATAATCTCAAATTGTCAAAAGGTCCTTACATTGAAAAATAACTAAGTATTTATAGGAAAACCATAGATTCCAGTTAAAACCAAAAATAACTCAAAAAGATTACAAAATATCCACATAGATAACTATCTGAGTGTCAGTGGTTAATCTCTAATGTTCGATAGTGGAATTGGTCTTTTGACTTGAGGTCATCATAGTGCCTTATATGAGGACAGTCATAGTTTTGTGGTGTTGAATGTTGCTCTGTCAAGGGTCGCTAATACGACATCATTCGGGTATGTCAAGAATCATATGAAGGTTGTGAACGATCAACAGAGGATTCATCACTCTTAGATAGTAAGAGATTATGATCTACATTTCATCTAGTTAAGTTGATAATGAAATCCTGGGCCAAGGTAAACTCATAAGTTGGAAAAGAGTTTTCGACTTACATTGAATTAACAGTAGGATAAAATATATGATCGATAATTGAGATCGACACATTTCCATATCTCATAATTGATCGGATTATATTGACGGAAGGATTATAGTTTTACGGTAAACGAACAAGTTTGGTTTTGCCATACTACATGATATTTTCCGTCACATGTATTGCCCGACGCATTACTAGATGTCAATCGGGGAAGACGAACGTGAGTTGATGGTAAATTAAAAAAAGGATATTTTAATCTATCAATTTTGATTAGATCAAAATAATAATTCATGTCGTTAGGTATCGTGACTGGGAACCAATGAGTCACACACAAAAGAGAACTAGAAGAATGTGATTTACTAATAAATTAATCGACAAGCATTGGACGATTAATTAATTGGATTGATTAT
>CAIGRO010230166.1:0-12711 GCA_903798355.1 Fraxinus baroniana | reverse complement strand
GTGTGTGTGTGTGTGTATTAATTCATTCTCATATTTGGCGGTGGAGACAATGGTGGTGTTGTGTTGGTGGTGGTCACAAATGATTTGTTGATTGGTTGGTATGTGACCAATAAAGAATAAATCGTGATCAATAAATACTGTGTGACCTACAATTTTATTAATTTGTGACCAATAAAAGTAACCTGTGACCTATAATTTGATGTTTTGTGACCATAAAATAAGTTGTGTGACTTATAAATTTTGTGATTTGTATCCGATAAATAAATTGTGACTTTTAAATTTTTAATTTGTGACTCGTGAACGAATTGTGACCTATAAAAAATTTTAATTGTGACATTAAATTTTTTGAATTGTGACCAAATTGCATAGATCTGTGACCTTTATATATTTATTAATAAAATCTATTATTAATTAATTGATACACAAATAAATTTTAATGAAAACCTGATTTTTTTGAATTTAAAACATCTAACCTTAAATTTGAAATTGTGATATTTAAAAACCTGATTTATGTATTGTTCTCAAATTGTTTTTGGTGTTGAATATTTAAAAATATTACAACACATCGACAATAATTATTTAGAATGAAATAAATTGGCCCAAAAAACTGAACCATCGATGGCTTTAAAAAAACAAAAAAAAATAAATAAATAAAAAATTGGGAGATAATTAATTTTGGATCCTTTAGTGTGGTTATAGTTTTAAACGAATTTTTTTTTTTTTTTTTTTGACGTAGGAACCTATAGCCTTTATCGGTGAGTGCGCACTGGGTAAACTTCGCTCTATGTGCAGTAGCACGCAAACCACATAGGAGAAATAAACCGTACTAGGCAAGTCGGTGCGACGGACTCGACCGAGGAAGTGTTGGCAGTGGATTTGAACTCGTGACTTTTGGTTTTCGCGATCACCTGCTTCACCAACTCGGTCACCCTCGAAAGGGTAGCTTTAAACTTATTTAATATTATGAAACTCAACCCGAGAGTTAATTATTTTAATAATCACCCAACTTATATCATGGTAACGGTTTACTCATTAAATTTCAAAGTGTTTCACAATGCTCATTGAACATTGTCTGTTTACACTTCATCCACCACCCTCATAAATTCTTTACCTTATTTGTTGATGTGGGTAACAGAAATATGATGCAGCAAGTTACAACCGTTGAAAAAAATGACAACTTAACCAACACATTGTTTTATTACTCATCTAATTTACACTTTGTCACGGTTTACTCATCGAACTTCAAATTGCTTCACAATGATACTCATCTTTGAGATGTTCTACTCTATTTATCATCCGTCATATTTCGTTCCCTTCATTGCTAATGTTGGCACAAAAGTTCCACATGATAAGTTACAAATGTTAAAAAAATTACAACTCAACAAAACCATCAACTTACCAAAATCTTCATATGTGAAAACATGACTTCCACGGTCCATAAACTTCTTTAAAATCCAATATTTCTAATTCAAACGTTTACTGTCAAAAAAATATGTTTCAATTTGAAGCTGAAAATCTGAAGCATAACTTATTCTGTTGAAAACTGATTTGTAAAAATATTTTGTTCATATTTCATCCATTTGACTTCTAATTGCATTCAATTGATCATATGTGATCTTCAATCATCATTTTATATTTCGAATTAACTCTTGGGGATATTTGAACTTTGATCTCCGAACTTTAGGTTTCTTGCAATCTCACCCCTTTTTTGGTTTATTGTCTTAAGTTTTGTCAATTTCATCGATCCTTTCCTAACAACCACAATATGCATAGAACTAAGCCATAGCTCATTAAAATATCCAACACATACTATAATTTAAAAGTTTAAATAAGTGTACAAAATGCACTTATCACTAAGATTTTTAGGGCTGAAATGGAAGATGCTTTATTGAATTTTAAAAAAGTTTGGGAGGGGGAGTCGCATTTCACATATGATAATTTTTGTGATTTGATGGTTTGGCTAAGTTGTAATTTTTTTTTATGATTGTAACTTACTCATGGAATTCTCATACAATAAATTAGGAACGAAGTGAACAAAATATAATGGATGATGAATGGAGTACAACATCCCAAAGATGAGTAACCATTGTGAAGCATTTTGAAATTCGATGAGTTAATTATGACCAAGTGTAAGTTTGATGAGTAATGAAACAATGGTTGGTTGAGTTGTAATTTTTTTAACAGCCGTAACTTGCCTGTCAGATTTTAGTTAGTCACGTCAGCGATTAAAGTAACGAATTTTTAAGGGTGATTTATGGAATGCACATGGACAAAGTTCAGTGAGCAATGTGAAGTACTTTAAAGTTTAGTGAGTAAACCGTGACCATGGTATAAGATGGGTAATTATTGAAACAATTTGGATCCTTTAGTGTGGTTATAGTTTTAAACTTATTTAATATTATGAAATTGAATCCTCACTCAACCTCGAGCCGCAACCATCAATTTCTGTCATTGCAAACCCAACAATAAAAAGTATATCGAATATCGATTCAAAAGTAATTTCTCGAGAAAGATAAATGAGGGAGTCAGATTCCTTAATAGCCGATTCTCAAATACTAGATTAAAGGATAACATTTGAGAGTTGATTAACAATGTCATAACTTAAAAGAACTATGGTTGAAAGTACATATACACGAGAAGAATACATGAAATTGACTTTTTGCCAATTCGGATTCTTGTGAATAATTCCTAACCTAATTTTGCATCTTCATCTATCTAAATGCAAACTAATTATGTAATTTTAACCTTTGGTATTGAATTAAGCGTTATCCAATCTGATAAAGCAAAGAGAAGCAATTAACATAAACACAAAAAACAAATGGATATATCTATTTTCATTTTAACTAAAATCATTTGTGTGTTTACCATGTTTGACATGAGAGACTCGTGTTTATATTAGACAGTATTTTGGAAAAAACTTAGTGAGTTTGTGACCAAGGTGATATTAATGAAATAAGTCGAGGACTTAAAAAGAAGTAGGACTTGTGTGCTAATAAAACAAACAAAAGCCGCCAGCTAAAAAAAAATTAACGCTTTAAATGGAAAAAAAGTGAAAAAAAGAAAAGAAAAGAAAAGGGTATTGTACTATTGTTACTTGACACGTCGGTGTGCAGCCCTCTTACAATAGGTGTTAATGACTTTTTTAAGGAAAAATTTATTTGTACAAATTGTTTTATTTAAGGGCTGTCTGAGAGGGATTTTAATTTGCAAAACAATTGATTTTTTGTCCGTTGAAGAAGGTAACGGTCCAAAAATGGGGAAAGCTGCTGCATCCTTGTGTCTGGTGTGTCAGACTCCAACGGCAGGAGAAACAATTTTTTGGATGGAAAATCAGAACTAGACAGACCCTTAATCTTTCATCGAACAAATGACGACCTCCTATTGAGGGGACGCCTGTGCCCCCAGGAGCCTCCGACTTGTCAGTTTGGCAATAAAATTTTTTGTACAAGTAGCATAATTTTTTTTTTTTTTTAATTGGTAGTGAAACTTTCGTGTACGCCGGTGTGCAAAATCCAAGAAAAAAGTCACAAGGTTGAAAGTACAAACTGTAAAGCAAGATGAACAAGCGCATCAGAGTCCTCACGTCTTCTTTCTTCTAATAATCTAATAAAAATTGAATTGAACGATTGGGAGGACTCATACGAGAGAGAAAATTGAATGCAAAAAAAATACCCTTCGCTCTACGCAATCTATTACGGAAACTTGTGTTTTTTTCAATAGGTTTCTTTTCTGTATCAACTTCGTGGACAAACTACATTTGTTTTTTTTTTTTTTGAATTTTTACGAGTTTTTTTTTTTCATTATTCACATCTTATTCAGAAAAATCTCAACTTGTAACACTTTCGTTACTTTGTGGGGTGGTGCAATTTGGCTTCAGAGGAGCCATTTTTTGTGGGTCGCAGGTAATTTATCTTCTTTCTACTTTATCGTCGGCAAACGATGCTTTTTTCCCCCTAAAATTTAAGGTTGTTCCTTTTTTTTTTTGTGTTGTTGAATTTGATTGGTTTGACTTGTGAATTGTCAAGGCAAGTTTATGTAATTTTTACTGGATTGTTTTTGATTAAATATTGGAATACACTGCTTTGTTATTGTTTGCTATAATCGACGGATTAAAATTAGGTAGAGCTCAATAGTCATTCAATGATGATTGTAATGGCAGATAAAGCCGTGAAGGCCCGCCCTTGTTCTTTGGTGTTTGGTTTACTCCCAGGTGTCTTATGTTGGCAAAATGTGAGTCCTTGAGATTTTTTGTGCGGAAATTGATTTCCATTCACTGAATTTTGAGGCTGGTGATTGGTATAGGTTCATTTTAGCTACATAGATAAATCTTAGCTGCCCACAGTTTGAATAGTAAATAAAGAAGTAACGAAAACATACACAGCTTGCAGTTTCTGTCTTTAACTAGTAATATGGTAGTTTAATTTGATCCTTATGCTTATACTTTGCTATAAAAAGTTCTCTTATTATCTGTATCCGTTGTCAATTGGTCTGACAAATAATTTTCTATTCCATTGGTGAGCTTTTTCAATTGTGAGCTGCATAGATTCATTAGAAAGAAATATTAGATTACTAATTGCAGGCAAGCATCGATTAAAGTGGCTGTAAAAACTGTCTGCTTCAGGGTGAAAGCCCTTCTGGGAATTTCTAATCTATCAACTAATGCTACCTTGGGTTTAAGAGTCGTGAGTTTCGTTAATCAAATGCAATGAGTGTATCACCCTTAAAACTGGCATTAAATCCCTGCCATGGGATCTTGTGGATCACTTAGACTACATGAAGGTATGAGGAAAATTGAGAAAGGGAAGAAGAACATTGGAAAAGTTAAGTGTTATTTCTCTTGCATTTTACAATGAAAGCACTGTACAAATATTAAATCAATAAGCAAAATGACCATAACAAACATTCACATCTCAACCTATAACCAATGACACCTGGACATACGGAAAACTCTAGAATCAGGATGGTTATAACAAAATGTATTTGTAAGATGCTAATTACAAATAATCAAGCTAACTGATTTTGTCTTCATATATAACAAAAGCCTACAGTAAGTCTCAAATTCTGTCTTCAATAAGTTGTTTGGTTTTACATTTCTTTTTGAAATATCTACCTAATATTCATTATTACTTTTATTAAGTTGCAGAATTGGAAGAGGTAACAGCTAGTTTTCCTCAATTTTCTTTCAACAATAATCTTTAAATCAGCAAGGATTGTTTATGATGATCTTCTTCTTGGATTTTATGATCTTCGGAGTAAATGAATTCCTTTTCCAGTGTGCATGAGTGATGTTCAGTGGGCAAAAAGGTGATCATGCTCTTAGCATATTCAAATGGAAATGGCGTGTTAGGTCATCTCTAACTACTGGTTTGCTTGATGAGATATCTCATGAAATTGAATTGTCTGACTATCATAAAGCACCAAGCCACGGTAGTGAAAGTCCTTCTGGGCTACTTGATGGGGATACTTTAGTCGTGGAACCAATTGGTGATCTGGACCTGTTTTTCCAAAGGATTTACAGCTACTACTGTGAGAAAGGCCTTTGGTGCATTATCATTAAGTGGATATTTGAGCTTCTGAGCCTGGCTTTTACCATATGTTTCTCTGGGTTCTTCTTGTTGTATGTTGATTGGAATGGCCTTCGCAATGCAAAGTGTGGGATGGTTGCGGTGGAATCTGGAATTAAGCCTTGTGATCTATCCAAGGAAGCTTTACACGAGCATCCACTGACTCCTTTTACCCTTTGCAAATCCATAATTGTAGGCTATCTGGGAATATTTTCCATCTATTGGATTTTTTGTTTTTTGAGGTTCTTTGCACAGTTAAAGGAGACTCTTAAGATCCGCCACTTTTACTACAACAGGTATATCTACATGTGATGTAGGATTTTATGGGGTTGAAAGCCTAGTTGTCTTTGATAACCCCCTTTTTTATTATTTATTATCTTGCTCATAATTCGTTTAGTGGAGGCAAGTTGTGTTGGCCATGGATTGCCATTTGCCCAAATATTATGTCATTGGAGTGATTGAAATTCTTATGTTCATAACTGATTTAAAGAAGTTAATACCTTTTTGCAGTCTCCATGTGACAGATAACGAGATACAAACTACCCCATGGGCTTTGATTCTTGAAAAAGTTGTTAAGGTTCAAAATGTGCAAAAACTAACCATGGTCAAGGATCTTTCTATTCATGATGTAGTGATGAGATTGATGAGAAAGGAGAATTACTTAATTGGAATGCTTAACAAAGGAGTGCTTGCATTACCTATTCCTCGATGGGTCCCAGGTGCTGGTTCAACTGGCAGTGTTGGTCCCGACGGTGTGCAACATCGTCTAGTACTGCCGAAGACCCTTGAATGGACTTTGAACTGGTGCATTTTAGAGAGTATGTTTGACAGGTAAGCCATGATTTTTCCCCCATTGCATAATAACATCTGTAAATTAGAATATGGGAAAAGATAAGTGGAATAAATCCTGCATGTTAGGTTGCTGTCTGTGCTGCTTCTTATGGATAGTCCTATTTAATCATGTTTCCATATCCGATTGAATGCTTCCTATTTTTTATTATTTTGGGAAATTTGTACCATTGGTCCCTGACCTATTGCTCCAGTAGCAAGTTGATCCTTGACCTTTCCTCACAGTTGGAGCAATAAGTTGGGAGAACTAGTGGTGCTATTTTTCCTATTATTTTGAAAGGGACAGATTATTCTTCTTGATAGAACATGTGAATCCAATTAAGATCCTCTGACCATTCAACTAATTTATGAGTAGATACTGAGTTTGACATTTGAAAAAATGTTTTAAGTAGGAATGTGGACATAAACTATACAAACTTGCGTTACAGGGAATATATTTCCTTATCTTTTTCGGAAGAGTTTGAACGGCACCACAAGGTCCATGCCCACTATAAAATTAAATCTTTTTTGATTGCACAGAACCGTGTAAAGTAAAAGACTTCGCCGGTGCAACATTCCCCCTCCACCTATAGAAAAGCAAAGGAAAGAAAAATAATGAATGGATGGAATTTGCTTATAGCTAAGACCCTCTATCGTCCCTGTTTTACTTTTCTTTTACCTTTCTTTCTGATTTTCTTTAGAATTTATAAAGCGCACTCTCTATGTACCCCCTGCATCCCATCATCTCGTATGATCCGTCGCCAGATATTTAGTCCTTTTTTATTGTGATCCACTGAACACCTAAGCATTCTACAATTTTACCATCTCATCTCAGTCTTATCCCAATTACTTAATTTTCCAAGTTTTTCCCTCACCTGTTTATCAATTCCTCGTGACTTTCTGTCAGCATCATTTCCTGAACACGTCTTATGTGAATCCAGCTTCTCACATTGTCATGAAGCACTGCTAGGAGCTCTGTGGTCAGATTTGAGACTCGGGAATGGTTAACTCATTCGGTTTCTCCTTGCTACTGAAGTATCTTCTAGGGAACCATGTTGTATATAGTTGCTTGTATTTTCACCTCTATCTTTAACTGAAACCAAGCTTTCCTCCTGAATTTTACTAACCCCGTTGAATATAGTTATTGTAATGCTCCAAATTTAGGGACATCCCTTCTCGTCTCGTTAAACCTAATATGAACTCTTTCCTGATGCGTGGAACGGGTTTACGGAACTTAATATACCAGCTTGACTCATGGTTTTAATACAATAAAGAAACAAAAGCTTGACGGTGTAAAAAGAAAATATGAGAATGGGATACAAAAATGTGCATAGATATATGATTAAACACTTGACACACATATTATGATAGATAAATAAAGTGTCCTTATTGGATGATGGGGACCATGTATTCATTCGGAGTCTGGACAGCTACACTATCTTCGCAGATGATGGTGAACATATGTTTGTTATTTGGGTTTCAAGTTGAAATAGTCTCCTTGACTACTGTGATAATTTTTAATGTCATTTGGTATCACTTAAATTGATTACTATGCCCCTTGTTTGAGCCACATTTTTTTTTTCTCATTCTCATTCTTCTACTCATTTTAAACCATTTTTCCATAAAATAATATTTTACATCACATCAATAACTTTTCCTTCATTTTCAACCACATATTCCCCGTCACATCAACAGTAAAAATGCATTTTTAGTCCCAAAATGTGTACCAAACAAGCTCTATATCTATTTTCTCATCCTAATGTGCTTTATTTTGACAGAAACTTCTGCATACGAAGGGATTTTGTCTCTGATCCTAAAACATTGAAGAAAAGGCTTATGATAGTTGGCTTTGCAATGCTGCTACTCTCTCCATTCCTTGTTATTTTCATGCTAGTATATCTCTTCTTGAGGCATGCCGAACAGTTCTATAATCATCCAAGTACAGCATCATCTCGACGATGGTCAAATCTCTCTAAGTGGATGTTCAGGGAATTCAATGAGGTATATTCTTGTCTTAAATTTGCATGCTGCAGCAGCTTGTTTTTCTCCTTGGGTGGTGCCCTGAGGGGGAAGGATTCATGTGAGGAAGCTGCTTCATCCAATTTATGGATTTTACACTTTAGTTGTACACAAAACTGTGACTGCGATCTCATCTAATTCAAATATGCACAATTATACCTCACAGCTTGTTTCTTGGAACTTGTCAGATGGTTTCTATCTTCATCTTGCTTAAATTATGCATAATAGCTTCCTTTTTGAAAGAGTGTTTTATCACTTCTCGTCCCTCTCGGGCAGGTTGAGCATTTGTTCAAGCACCGGATGAATACCAGTATAGTACATGCTTCTGATTATCTAAAGCAATTCCCTTCTCCTATCTTGACCATTGTTGCAAAGTTCATTTCGTTCGTTTCTGGTGGCTTTGCTGCTGTTCTCATTATCATTGCATTCCTGGAAGAATCTCTGCTGGAAGGCCATGTAACACTTCTTGACTCTCACTCCACATAGAGGATATAACTTAAGCGTTTCCTCCTTTTTCCTAACAGAATTTGATTCTCACTTGCAGATATTCGGTCGAAACTTATTGTGGTATGCTGCAGTTTTTGGAACTATAACAGCTGTAAGCAGGGCTGCAATGATTGATGAGCTTCTTGTCCTCGACCCTCAAGGGGCAATGTTACTTGTTGTCCAACATACACATTATATGCCAAAACGATGGCGTGGGAAAGAGAACACTGAAACTGTACGGTTGGAGTTTGAAACTCTCTTTCAGGTATTTGCACATTATATGCCTGATGATCTCAAGTCTTTCAAAAAGAGTAACTCAAATGTGGTCCTTTACTGCGTTACTGCATTCTTGGATGTCATGATCTTGGTATTCAGATAACTATGGTTTACTGCTTGTTTGTTGATTAAATAGTGGGGAAAACTAAAGCATTATTCCCCAATTCATAGCACCAGTTGCAATTTGGTCCTCAACCTTTATTTAGACACTTAAATCGTCAACGTTGCAGTTTTTGTTGGATATGGTATTCTCTCTCCCCCCCCAAGTTATTTGTTTTTAAATTAATGTTTCTTACCCATTTTACCTGTCGTAAAGTTAAATTTAGCTAGTAGTCACATTCTATTTATGGTAAGTTGGATGGGTTTCCTCCACAAGGGCCACTGCTGTAACTGAATTGAGAGGATTTAAATGTCTAGATTTAGAGGTTGGGTACCAAGTTATTACAAGCGCAATAGGATGGGCACTGATGCTGAAATTTTCCCTAAATCATTTATGTTGTTTTAAATAATTTTATTATGACATGTTGACAGCCTTACTTGCCACCCCTCATTCTCTGGGTTATTAACATGTCTGCCGAATTTCTAGCTAAACTGAGGTCAAATCTTGCATTTGCTGCCACATTTCTTATCTTCTTGATTGACTAGGATAATGTGGTGCCTAGATTTCATATATTTTCTGTCGAACAGAATCCAGAGGATTTCATTCATTTATAATAAGATTTTTGCTATAGAATTACACAATTTATGACTTGTGTCCAAAAAACTGGCCATCTGCTAGCTTTGTTAATGTGTACGCTAACACAAATGATTTTCCTTGAGCAGTACACTGGAATGATGTTACTGGAGGATATGGCCTCAATCTTTCTCACACCATACTTACTTCTATCAATTGTCCCAAAGGTTGTCATTCATTTCAATCTGTTGTATGCTTTTCATGGTACTAAAATTATCGTTACTGAATTTCTGATACGTTTAATGCTGCAGCGGGTGGATGATATCATGCAATTCATCATGGACTTCACTGTAGATGTTGAAGGTGTAGGTCATGTTTGCAGGTTTGTATTTCATTGTTTTTCTACACTTTTACTGCATGTTCTGAAGGTTGCCATATGGACAATATATGTTCTTCAATTCTATCATGCAAAATTTATAAGTTTATTGTTTACCGTGGCAGTTTTAGTCTCTTTGATTTTGAAAATCATGGCAATAGCAAATATGGTTCACCATTTAATTCACCTCGCAACCAGAGGAGTTCCCAGGGGAAAATGGAAAAGTCATTCTTGAGGTTTGCTACTTCAATAAACCTTTGTCCAATAATAATTTCAAATATTTCTGTCATGGCCTAGTTTATCAAAATTTAAAGTGGTAAATTGGAGCATCAGTCTTTGACCTATTGCCTATGTAGCAAGTTGGTCCCCATCTTTTTTAAAGGTCAAGTTGATCCTCAACTTTCTTTATAATTGCACTATCAGTTCTCAAAGATGGAAACCATCTAAATCTCCATTTGTCACGTGTTCCTCATGGAAACATGATTTACATTGAATTTGTGGACACCAATTCAGTTGGCCAGTAAAATCTAAACTTCATAAAATTAGACATGAGGATGAACATGGCAATTTAATAGAGATTGGGAGGGTTTCCATTGTTAAAAGACTAATTATGAGGATCAACTTGCTCCATCTTAAAGGTTGGAGATCAAACTCACTACTCCGGCAATAGATTAGGGACCTATAGTGTTTCCCAATTTAAGATGGTTCTGATTTCCTCGAACATGTCTGATTTCAAATCTTGATATACTTGCAGCTTTCAGATAACCTATCCTTCATGGGAACCAGATGCTCAAGGGAAGCAATTTATTGCATCACTCAGAACGTTTAGAGATCAAAAGTTGCAAGGTCAGGAAATGAGAGCTGCACATTTACCTTCTGGAATGCAGCAACTATCGAATCAAAATTTTAAAGGCCTAGGTGACGGAAACAACAGCTGCTTGTGGGAAACGCCTTTTATTAACAGGGGAACTTTTGATCAGTTTGGTTCAATGTGGCTTATAGATGGTGAACAGAAAAGCTTTCCATATATACTTGACTGGTTTTATACCTCTCAAAATCATGAGAGAGCTGATCATTTAAGAAACGATCCATCAAGACGTGATGAGGAGGAGAACTCTAAAGATTTCTGGGTCCCACCCCACTTTACACAAAATGAAGCACAAGATGAAGAAAGATATTTTGATAACTGGGAAAGACCAGTCGAGGATAGAATGCAGAGTCAACTCGAAGCATCCACGTCAGCCCCTCTCTTCCAGGAAAGTGTCCTACAGCATCGCGACTCAAACAATGTGGGAGACCCTACTAGGAGCCATTGGTGGGCAAGAACTAGTCCACAGGGTGCAGGTCTGCAGACTAGTTTTCTAGAGCCTCCTAATTTCTATCATGATCCTTCTCGTGATTTCTATGATAATTTATCGGAAAGAAGCGAAGAGGAGGAACCGGAACAACTCTTGGACTGGAGAAATTCCAGGAGATTGTCACGGACTTTCTACATGGAGGACTTGGAGGCTGGAGAATTTAACCTTGCATTCGATGATATTTATAGAAGGCCTTCGGAGAGTCCCTCTGAGGATGCCGATCCTGCAAATGTTAGTAACCTTTGAATATGTAAGACTTTCCTCGTCTGGGTTGTTCTATCCCCACAAAAAAAAAAGGTGGAAAAAATGAAGCTCTACATTCTTTGCTATATAACTTAGATTAATCTGGAAGGCGAGTGGATGCTAAAGTCACCACTTATCTGTCGAAAATTGTAAAAACTGGTTGATTTGTGGATTCGTGTTTAATCCAAGCGTACCATTTCGTGTACTGTTTAGGTTTCATTGAAAGGGTGGAAAAAATGAAGCTCTACATTCTTTGCTATATAACTAGATTAATCTGGAAGGTGAGTGGATGCTAAAGTCACCACTTACCTGTCCGAAATTGTAAAAACTGGTTGATTTGTGGATCCATGTTTAATCCAAGCATACCATTTCGTGTACTGTTCAGGTTTCATTTTCCAATATTTCTTCTGCTTGTTCAAACTTTTTTCAGTAAATCTCGAACCAGTAGATTTTGACTGCGTTACTCCTCCATGTTACGAGGAGTACTAGGCACCAAGGTATGGGGACTCCAAACTTGTAGCAAGCAATTAAGCCGCGTGAGGACTGAGCGTGAAAGAAGACCAAGTTGGCGAACTAAGACATCAAACGACAACCAAAGAAAAGTCAGAAAGCCTAACATAAATTATAGCATCAGCCTTGGAGAACTATTGTTATGCCTCCATTTTACATGAAGTACTACTCGATGCCACATAAGAGTCACATGGTTTCGCGGATCGCAGGTTTGGCTCCTGAGGTTCATCGCCTCGAGACTGCTCTCATCTCATTCTTTGGCCGACAAGTCCGAACAACTGGTATACATGTATGCTATGAGTAGGATGTTAAGGGCGAATACCTGCATATGATCATATATCATTAGTGCACCAATGGTAAGATAGGCCTCCTGCCTAG
>CAIGRO010230155.1:1809-16543 GCA_903798355.1 Fraxinus baroniana | reverse complement strand
TGAGGGTATTTTGGTCATTTTACACTGAAAATAGTGAAAGTGATGTTTTCCACACTGAAACGTTGAAACAGGGGCGAAAATGCAAAAAAAAAATGAAACGTTGGGACGTTTTGCACACTAACTGTCAAACGTAGGGACCTTTTGTGCTAATAAGCCGTTATTAATACAACATAGACCGAAAGACTTTCAACTTGCATGTCATATAGATAGTAATGCATACAATGCATTGCTTGTTAGGTGCAATTTTTTTTTTTCGAAATTAAAAAGCATAATAGTCGGCTATACCAATCCTCAGATAGTTGTCTTTGGCCACCATCATTTTCTCGCGAAGTGCAATAACTTCAAATGGTTAATTTAGCCACTGTTTTGATGAGAATTAAAATTAGATTTTTAGTAAATTTGGAAAGAAGTTGATAAAATGTATAATGGTTGAAAAGTTACGAAATTCATAAAATATGTGATTAAAATTAATTGTTGATTTCGATATAAATTAAAATCTAATTTTTAATTCATACCGAATGGGAGACTACCCGTTAAGAAGAAATTTGTATCAATCCAAAAGCATTTAATTAAAAAATAAATAAATAAGATTTAAGTAATTAACAAAGACTTTTCTATTGCACGATGGTGACAAGGTCTTGAGACCGCACATGTTCTCCAGCATTACGTCAAGTGAATGAAATTAGGGAACAGCATTTGACCACATCCATGTTACTCTTTGCTACGTCGTTTTGCTTGGTGTCTTCAATTGCACCATGTGCATTGCCAAGTTTTCGTCAAACATATTACTGTACATATCTTTGTCCAAATTCCAATGGATTTTTTATCTTGTTTTAATCGATTGGATGGCTAATTGTGTCCAAATTGATCAAATAATGCAATGGTCACGTTAATATTGTTACATGCCCTTGTTGAGCACTGCTAATAGAAAATCAAAGTCGAATTCTGCAAACAATAGCAAAAGTGTTTCGATAATCAGTAATTGTATAATGCCATTAATTCGATTAGAATCACCCAAGTCTATTGACTTCGTTCAAAGTCTTCAACAATTATTCGGCAATATACTTCATTAATTTTTTAATTATTGTTTTCATAAGGGCGCCTTTAACGATTTCGCCTAGACACAGAAAGATAATATGTTTATGAAGGGATTAGACTACTTTTTGATAGGCATCAAGACCCCTTTCTTGAATTCTTTTAGATGGTATGGAGTGTGATGGAAAAAGGCAAAAAAATTAAAAAAAATCCTTTAGTCATGTTTAAGAGAAATAAAGATAATAAAAAAAATATAAGTTAATATACATGTTTGTCTATATTACGTATAAAATATGCATTAAAATAAGATTTAATGATTCATAATTCTATATGTTGAATTCCTAATAGGATCGTGATCTTACATCTTCACATTCTCGAATCCTATTATAATATTTTATTATCTTCGTACCTGAATGTCTAAAATTTTAAAAACATTTACCTCTAATCATGGTTGAGTCGAGCTTTTGTCTAACCTTTATGGTTTGTTTAGTACATTGTTACATTAAATTGTTGTATCTTAGATACAAAAATTATCGTTTCAATACAAGTTGAATATAGAATGACACGATATTTAATTAAATTATAAACAACACAAAATTATCTTCTGCTGCATTTCGCCAAGTATTTAAAAATTAAGCATATCGTTAACATCAATTTGTTGCACACATGGTACTCCAGTGAAGGCTAGGGTACGACTCGATCACATAAACACGACTAAAAGATTGCAAAATACTCCAAGCAAGGGGTTTGTTGAAATATCTCAAGTCATAATCAAATTGGTTTACATGAATCGACTATATATATACACATAAAAATATATCAATCCTAATGATCCATAAAAAATATAATATTTCCCATTCTTGTCACCTTTTTCATAGTCGTACTCTAATTGCGAGGACATATCCTGAATTGGGTCAACATTGTCGACCACAAAGCCCCACTCAGCTGCCCATATTCGTAAAATACTTAAATTCTTGCAGCGTATATTGGGAAGTTTTCTCCTGGATTGCGTTGACTATCGCGAAAGTGCTGCATTAGTGCTTGGATGTCTAATCTTGTGTTCATTTTCAAGACATTGATCACTAAAAAGTCCAAAAATATTGGGTAGGTAGAATATAGTGTAAATTCAAGTTAACATTTCAAAAATCCAATTTAAAGTTTGTTTTTACAAAAATCAGATCGTAATTAAACGTTTTAATATTAATAATAATATTTTGAAATTAAATTAATTTATATACCCACTCTAACTCTATCCACCCGATTCCTAATTATTTTCATCTCTCTCTCTCTCTCTTCTTTTTCTTTTAAAATATCGAATCGCTGTCGGAGACGACGTCGTGTTGGCGGCGACTATACCATGACATCACTGCAACACGATGCGAACAGGACCCCACCCATTTGTTGAACCCTTCCCCGTTTGCCGCCCTGAAATGCAAGCACAAAACACGGACGAAGCGAGCGGCGGGTAGTTTTTCGTGCTGTTTTGGTTTTCAGCAGTGACGATGTCATCTCCGGCTCTGATAAGATCTACTCGCGGTGGTTTCATGTCGTCGTCGTTGTAGTGGTGATGAGGTGCTACGATGGTGAGATGTTGGCAATGGTGGTGAGTCTACTTGGGGTGTGGTGGTGAAACAACTACCCGCCACATCTGATCAAATAAAACACCTACACCACCTACACCACCACATTAAATAATAGATGTGATCAAATAACCACACACCAAATGAATTTCAAGCCGCTCAACAAAATACCAACACTCATCCCTAAAGCAGCAGTGGCTCGCTACGAGCAAAGCTCGTCGTTGGCCGCTGCGCCGAAAAATGGGGGGTTAGAAAGGGTGTGGGTGACATCGACTCACCCCTACAGCAGCTACAACTCACAGCAGGCAGAAATCGTCAATGCACCGCAGTGGTTCGCCACTACGTCGAAAAATGGGGGTTAGAAAAGGGGTGGGTGGGATGAGAAGCCGCCACTGCTACGAGAAGCACTCGTCGCTGCTATTGTGGCGTTGTAAAATGGGGAGTTAGAAAGTGTGTGGGTGTGTGGCGTCGACTCACCCTTGCAGCAACGCCGGTTAGTGTTAGAAATGGGGTGGGTGAGTAATAAAGAGAGAAGAAAGAGAGGAGGAGGAGAGTAAGAGTTTGAAAATAAAATTGGTTGGGACGATATGGGTGGAGAGTAGATTATGTTTAATTAAATTTTTTATTAATTATAATTATTAAAATTTAATTATCACCTGAATTATGAATTTTAAACTAATTCACTTGATTTATGATAATTAGTCTTTTAATTGTAGGTTTTAAGGTAATTTTCTCAATTATTAATGAGTACAATATGTATGAATAAAGTCCAGCCCACTAAAGGCATTTATAGGCTCTTAGTGCGGTTTGAATAAAGTCCAGCTCACTTAAAAATAATCATCAAGAAATAGAAAATCATTAGCAATTCCAAGACTCCAACTTAGTCAATTAAAAAGTTGGAACAAGTCCATCTATCATCACATTATAAGCGATTGCTCAACGGCAAGTCTTTTCTCATATCTAACATAAAAGCCAATGGGCGAAGACGATGGAACTACTAATATGAACTGGAGTCTTAAGTAGGTGGCTGCTAAGCACTAACTTATATTTTAATTATATATTAATGTAAAAATTTTGCTACGTGTGCATCAGATTTACATAATGAATTGCGTAACACCACACGGTACTCTACCTTTTGTCAGTTTAAAACACAATCAATTTTTTCATTCAATCTTTACCCTTCACATCGTATTATGTAATTCCGTATGTAAATCTTTTATGTACAAGTAGCAAAACCCTCAGTATAAAATATGTATTTTTGATAGTTATGATGTCTCATAAAAATAGAATCTATATTCGTGTTTCCTAAAAAGTTATTAATAGTTTTTCTTTTTCTATTCAGTCAAAGTTAAGCCATGTTTGGTACACATTAAAATTTTCAATTTCATTCTTCTACTCATTTTCAACCATATTTTTCAAGAAAATAATATTTTTCATCACATCAATAATTTTTCCTTCTTTTTGAACCACACATTCTCTATCAATCTTCTATTTCATAATATATTCTTTCAAAATAATGTAGTTCAAACACACCCTTAAATATTAATTTCAATTAATCATTCATAACTACTATACATTTATTATTCACACATTTCGTGGAACAAAAACTATTATTCCTGAAAAGTTACTAATATTTTTTGACGAACAAAAAAATGTCTGAAAAAATAGAAATCTTATATTTGACCTTAAAAAGTAAAATTTAAGGAAAAGAAAATGAATTTCAAACAGAGAAATATTAAACGATTGTTCGACGAACGTATCTAAACCCTTCCTCGGAGCTCGATTCATCCAGGCTTGCTTTGAGAATTTCGAAGTTCAAGATCGAGCTCTTGTACGTCCTTGATCTAAGGTTGTCATATATCGTGCGTGAATCGCAAGTGTATGATATGTAGTGAGTTGATAAATATCGTTGTACGAAAATTGTTTGAACTAAATTATTCTAGTTGTAACTTTATTTAATCAACTAATTATTTGAAAATAGTGTAAATTAAAATCTCTTAAGGAGGAAAAAAAAAAAAGCAACTTACGAAATTCAAACACTAGGGACTCCAATTTCACTTACGTTTATACACTTTAATTTAATTCAACTAACTGGCAATTTTCATTCAGGTTGACAAGCGAATGTTCATTCGTTTGACTTTCTCTCGAATAAAACCTAACCTATTTTTAAGCACGAATTATAAACTCATAAAAAATTGCATTAAAATCGATGAACATTTCTCTCTCACTTATCATGGTTCATTGTCCATTCACTTTATTTGATAGATAAATGAAAAGCATTAAAGAATAACAGCGAGCACTCAAATATGAATTATTCTTATAATTATAGACAAATTATAATGGAAAATTATGTTAGACATGTCAAAGAGATAGAATACAAAACTGGATTTTATGAAAAGGGGAGGATGAAACTATATGCTTGAAGTGAGAAACTCCATAGCTTGCAATTCGGTTGTCGTCTTCTTGTTTGAAACTTAATAAATCCCGTTCAGTGTATTCCGATAGTTTGAAATCTGTGAGTGCACGGTATCGCGAATAAGTAATAAAATAATTAACAAGATATCGTTCCCACGAGAATTATATACTTAATCCAGTGTCAATCAATTAGAACTTTAATCGAATAATCAAGTGTGATTGAATGATTTATACTGCATCGAATTATGAAACTTTTATGAATTTAGATTGAATAGTTACTAAGACTTCGAATTCCCCTTATTAATATGTTTAATTGCAATTCAATAATATGATAATGTGTGCACGTGCTTATGGATCAATGTTCATAAGTTAATTAATAGTATCTCTTGATATCAATTAAATGTAAAATCGTGTGTGACCTTCTTATATTTATATGAAATATATGAACATAAAAACATGCATTAAAAACGTTAAAACATCTATAGAAATCATGCAAAGTATAGTGATACATCTCAATTCCCTATTAGATGTTACAATAGTTGTTATAACGTGTTATTTGCCTTATTGTCTCTTTCGAGAATAATAAAATCCACGAACCAATTCAACTAGTGATTAAATAATTGGAAAATATTAAATTCAATAATAAACACACATTGGGCATTAATTTATTGAATTTGTATTAAAACATTATAATACTTATTAATTGAAATCTTAGCTTGGCATTACAAAATTGCAAGAATCATATTTAATTGGAGAAATAAAACTCGAATTTTGGATAAATTGAAAAGAAGAAGATAAATTTTGAAATCTTAAAATCTCTTCAATGATTTCTTGATGAATCTCCCATTCTTTCTTCTCTTATTTTTCAAGGATCGAGATTGAAACTCTAATTTATGGAAATCTTGTAATTGTTATATGATTCTTACAAGAACAGTAAAATTGGCATCTCTTTAATCGATGATAATTGATGAATAATAGTGTACGAGAGGCCCCCATAATGTATGATTATGTCCTGTATTTATAGGGCTTGAAAATAAGTTGAAAATCGTGTCCAAAATTCGTTCCAAGAAGAGTTCTAATCAATTTCGAAATTTGCCATGGAATCCCAAAATTTGGCTTGGGCAGCCACCCGAGCAATCACCCAAGCCCAATGTCAAATCTTCAACAAACTTGCACTTTAGTCCCCAATTTCTTCTTGAGTCCTTTCTTGAAATAATCTCGATCCTTCATCTTCCAATTGCATTCAGTTGAAGCCTTGTAATTTTCAATCATCATCTGGTGGTCCAAATCAACTATTGAAAAGTCGCAATCAGGTTTTCGAACACCAAATTTCGTCATTTTTCATTTCTTTTATTCAATTCCACTTTCAATTATCGAGTTTTACCCAATAAATGAAATATGTACAATGGATTATGCCATAATTAATCAAGAGAAATTTTAAATATCTATATTTTGAGGATGGATAAGTGTATAAAATACATTTATAATACTCGCCAATAATGTTACCAGTAGGATGCATTCTATATTTTGTATAGTTTCATTACACTTTACTATGATATATGTACTTGTTGGAAAATTATGATCCGCTTGAGCTTTAAAAGTCATAGGATGCATTTTATTTTTTTCTTAATTTTATTTATTTATCTATGAATAATTTTATCGATAATATATAAATATACTTATTTAAAATATAAATATTAGTGATGGCCACTATTATTCACAAATTACATCTGGGGTGTACAATGCAAATAAGAACGAAATATAGTGAATTGTCTGAAAAATATAAATAATTACTTCTTAAAGAAAACATTTTCCTTATTTAAGAAAAATATGGTTACATAATCAACTTTTGAAAAATATTTTTTATGATAAAAAATGATAATCAAACACCTCGAAAATAAAAAATCGAGGGCTTGTTTGGTAGTGCTTAAAATTCAATTAAAATTGAAAATATAGTCGTTATTGGGTCTCACTCGTCCAACAAAAGTCAACAAAAACGACTAATTTTTCAATTTTAATTCGGAGCCTGTTTGGTTCGACTTAAAATTCAATTAAAATTGAAAATATGATCGTTATTGGGTCCCACCCATCAAATAAAAGTCAACAATAACGGCTATATTTTCAATTTTAATTTGATTTTAATCTCTACCAAACACCCTCTCGATTTTAATCTCTACCGAACACGCCCTAAATGAAAAATAAAATCAATCCATCCAACATTGTATAACTAATGGGCCGGTAGAAATTAAAATCGGATTAAAATTAAAAAATTAGTCATTATTGTTGATTTTTATTAGACGAGTGGATCCAATAACGACGATATTTTTAATTTTAATTCAGCCAAGAAAAAGTGGAAGGCATTTCCCGCGGGAATACATTACAGCAACCCCACAATTTCAAATCGGTTTTTTTCCCCTAATTAGAAAATAGAAACCCTTTACCGTCTCCTCTCTCCACAAAATTTAGCAACACTTCTCCATCTAATCAATCACTCACACAGTGGAGGATGATGGCGAAGGTGTTCAAGGGAGCGAATGTATTCATGTCAAGGAACCTAGTGCCGCCGGAGCTCTTTGACGCTCTTCACGACGCGCTGAAGCTCAACGGCGCACAAGTTTTCCTCTGCTGCGACCCCTCCCGTAAAGGCCCCAACGATTACCACGTTATCTCCTCCCATGATCATGTAAAAACCTCACTAATATTCTCCATTTAATTTGATTTGAATTTTACTTTTTGCATTTTTATTTTTATCTCTCTTCATTGTGGTTTGTATTTTGCAGGAGAAGTTTGAGGATCTTCGATCTAAAGGCTGTAATTTGCTCGGTATGTTTTTAGGAAATTACCCTAGTAGTTTTTATTTCTATTTTTTAAGGAATTTATAAGGCACATTGATGGACTTCAGTGCAAAGTGCACACAATACAAGCTATGTGCTAATATGCAGCTGAGAATATTTGAGAAAATTAACTTGATAAATTCATTAAAGATCTTTTGTGATTACTATGGGTTGAGCTAATGTAGCATAATTAATAGATAGAGCTGTATATAAATTCAAGGAGAACAGCAAAATGTATTCATTATTTGAAAATTATATGCCTAAATTCAGATTACTAGCATTTCTTGCATACAGGTTAATAATTTATCTTAATTGCTTGTTATGGTGTACTGATGGATAGGGTAATGATGGTATATTCTATTTTTAACATTGGGAATGGCTCAATTTTTTTTTTTAATCTTTTTATGATTTGCCATCCTCTTTAATTGGCTGTCATGTCGACAGTTAACCTTTTAAGTTTATGATCTTGTAGTGTGCTAATATGAAGCGTAATTTTGCTTTAGCCAGGCCCTCAGTGTCTGCTGTCTTGTGCAAAAGAGCACAGATCGCTGCCTAATCAGGGGTTCACTTGCTGCCTTGCAATGGATGGTGTCAACATACTTGTGTCTGGATTTGAGAAGGATGAAAAGGTATGGTTCCAGTAAGCTACTTCTTATCTATTGGAAATTGCGTCAGGGTTAACGTGCCTGCCTTTTTTCATCGTTGAGGTTTCATCTAAAGATAAACAAGGCAGCACAACATTCTTTTTCTCTAAAGCATTTATTCCAATTTTGCTAGATTTTTTATTATGGGTGGCACTCATCCACCAATGGGCGAGTTATTTAATGTTTGCAAATCTTTCTGAATTTAAGTTAAGAGAAAACTATCTGCAATTTTGTTTATGATGATGGGGCAATGCATTTAGCCTTTCATGCCATATGCACCTGAATAAACAGTATGTTGACATCAATATAAACGGAAAAGTGTAGTGTAGTGCTTTTAGTTCAGCTAGATGGTCATTGTTTATTTACAAATTTACTAGCAAAGAGACGGTATACGAATTGCCTGGAAGAATAGAAGAGCTGATCATGCTGTCTGCCTGTCTCCCCTAATTTTCTTCCCGTGCCTCCAGTGTTGTGATGTAGACGTCTTTTTGTTTTGTGGTTACATTTTTCTGGAAATTTAATCTATTCTGCAGACTCTTGAGTTGAGGAACTGTCAACTTAAAACCACGTGATCTGTTATGTATGTGATATATGCGTTTGTGTACATATAAACTTTCTCAACTCACTTTGAATGATCCATATTTGACTTGTTTATCTGTCTTTCCATAAACTCTTATTCTTTTATGGGTTTTGTATCTTGATGGGTTGTGTGCTTCTAATTGGGTTGGTGATTTGATGGTTTTCTATTTCTCTATCTCTCTTTCTTTCTTTTTTCCCGGTTGGGTGGTTAGCTGATGGATTCAAATAACATGCTGGTTGGTTGGCTTGGGATGCTACAATTCTGACTGGACTCGGCTTTAAGAATTTTTTCCCCGACGAACAGTACTCTTGATTTTCGTTTATTAATTTTTTTTTTTTTGCTGGAGAAAATATATTCGAGACCTTTTTTTGCTTAAAACTCTGTTCTTTTCATGAACTTGAATGAGACTTTTTTTTTACAATAATTATGAACTTTTTCTGAAGAGCAATAAAGATGCTTTTAACTGACAGTAGCAGGATTCTTTTCTTATCACGAATTAATAGTCAGAGATGGCTTAGAACCAGTAGCAGTATTCTTTTCTTATCCCGAATTAATAGTCAGAGATGGCTTAGAACCAAATTCGCTATCTAATGGATCTTGCTGATTTCTTTTCCAATGAATTATCGAAAGACTTCTTTTTTAAAAAAAATTCAAGACCATTTTCCTTAGAAGAGAGAGTATAATAGAGACAAAAAAAGAAATGATAGAAAGAGAGAAGAATAATTGGAGAACAAGGAGATAACAAATAACAAATTTCAATATCATTGAATATCTAATCGGTAGTGCACATCTGAATAATAGCAATGTGTTTATACATCAAATTCATGAAATAAAAGGAAAGTTATGAAAATTAGAAACATAGAAAATTTCTAGCTTCAACTTAATAACTACGAAAAGAAAAATAAGAAAATTCTTATTTATTTCTCATTTTTATTCCTAAAATAAGTGTGTAGTTTTGTCACGATTCTGTTGCCAATTTCATCATATTTGCCATCAATGGTTCTTATGGACCAAACTTTTGTTTGCTATTACATCTTGTACATAACAAGAAATTGGCCGTATATTCGTCAGAAAAAGTTAACATATTTAATATGAGTTCAGTAATGCTATTCTATATTTTGTCTCTAGATAATTGTTTGTACATCTTAAAGTAGGATACATCATTTTTGTTCTTTTTACATGACTAGTGGGAGAAGAGAATGTGCATTGCACTTTAATTGCTTAATGTTAAAAATAACTGTGTGCAAATTTTAGAAAAATTCATTTGTAAATGGTAGTGTCGCAGGAAAATGCTTAATCTACTACAAGAAGCACAGATTCTTATAAAACGTTAAAACAAATTACAAGTTCAACTTTTTATTAGTAGTCAACAATATCAAGTATTGATTCACTGTTTCACTATTTTCAATACGTTATCTTTTTAACATAACTATAGATGTAATTTCGTTACCCACTCACCTTTTGAAGCACAAATCAGACAATATTTACAGAGCTCCTATGAAAAAAATACAATGTACTTCAATAAAGATAAAGAAGACTATAACAACTCTTCTTCACACCAGTGTTTTGAAGTAGGTACTTCTAAGGTAATGTTGTATCCTCCTTCCTATAACATTCAAACAATTAGCATCTATATCTTGAAAATCTTATGATGCCTTATGACACCATTAGAAACATTAACTACAATCTTACACTACATTATCATCCAGTCACTCTCATTGGCATATAATTTTTAGCATGAGGCACGTCCTTAGGTTAAAAATGGGAAATAAGTAAGTCTATAAGATCACCTCACTCGCTTTATTAGGAATAATATTCATTTAAGTGTTTTTACTTTGATGTTGACATTTCTCCAAACTACATTTCTAGTAAATTAAGACACGAATTCATGACACTACTCGAGTCATTCATCGAAACAAATATAAGTCGACCAAGTATTTGTTACAGAGATATAAGCATAATATAATTATTTACTCCATACTTGAATATGATATCAATCAATCTATCATCTACAAAATGAACAACAAATGAAAATTAGACCAAGAACAATGAAAGCACAAGTGAGAACACTATGCATCATTGCCCAATCAATTACCACCAAAAATCCATTCAAACATATCACCCCTCATCAAGAAGCTCTCTGCATATCTCATAAGTGTTAACTACTTCTAATGCTTTCTTATGCTCCTCATGTTGAAGTAGTCAAGATATGTGATCTTCTACATCCCAAATAACAAAATAATTAAATAAGTTTGCAACGTATGTAGTTCATAAACTTCAAATGCATGAGACCAAAAATATGTACATGCATAGTATTGCAGACTACTTAACCTTTATTTTTTTCCCAGATTCATATTGTCATTGTCCTTAAAATCACAATCTAGAACAATGACAAAGCAATAAAGAATGAGTACAAAATGAAGAATCTTACAGTAAAAAGTATCAACGGATTGAATAGATATGTAACAACGAAAAATTGAATACATTCATTAGTCGACTATAAGCTACAACATATTTACTTAGACAATTTCAAACAAAATAACAACAAATAAGGCACTCTAAATATGGGAAATCCCACAGATATGTGACATCTAGTAATTATTGATTCTTTAAAATTATCAACAAGCTTACGCCTACATCAAGTAGTCCTCAAAACTGATCTAATGTATATAAGAAGAACACCATGAAGGACCAGCAGTAGGTCACCGATTGAATTCCACGTGAAACAAAAAGGGTAATGATGCCAATAACTAATATAGGTAATGTCTATCAAAATGTAACCAAATGAGCACATGTCGTTGGCTTGACATCAGGGTGAGGCTGTGATTCATCAATAAACTTCAGTGTCAAAATGATAAATCAAAAAATGTAAATTATTACTCAATAGCACATAAAAAAGAGGGGACATGCATGGGCAAAGGCAAAAGCTGCTACTAACCACTGCTTTAAAATTGACAGTATTTGGCGTTCAGATAAGGGGTTTCAAAGCAAATAAATGCAACTTTATTTTCCATCTTCAAATAATGAAGAGAAATGAATGTTAACAATAAAAATTCAAACTTTAACAATCTACTGCATATTAGTTAAATTAATTATGTAGATTAAATCATTGATCATAAGCAAGAAGAGAGGGGGAATTTTTTATGTCAAATCCAATTGATAAAAGATTATGTATTTCAAAATGCTAGTTGAAACTTTAATGAAAATGTTATTGGTAGCACTTAAAAAAAAGTGTCCGTGCAGTGCGGACATGGTGTCCATGCAGTGCAGATACGGTGTGGACACCGTGTCTGCTCAGTGCGGAACATCGAGGACAATTTTATTTTTTTTAAAATTTTTTTTTTTTGTAAATTTAGCAGCAACATTGTTATTTAACCCTGTCAAATAACATGATTTTCTTACATAATTTATGCTATTACGAAATATATTTTCTTTTCTTTTAACAAGATCAACATGAACTCTTCCCTTACAGGATATAGAAAATCTTCATTGTTTTTTTTATACGGCTCTTAATTCTTCTCCTCCAAGATGAATATAAAACCAGTTCACCAACAATAGTCAACTACGGAACCCGTGTTATTTTAACTCAAAAAAGGAAAAAAAGTGAAAAGTAGATGAACATTACCCACTGTCAAGAAAGGGAAAAGAGCCTGTTAATTTTCTGTACATGATAGAATTTTTCTTTTCACATCGTTTACAAGGAGTTAAAAATCAGAAACTGTAACATGACATCTGATCTCCTTTCATCAAATCTATTTGGAGGCCAAATAATCAAATTATAAACTCAATTAACATCATAAGCTAAAAACCATTCTCAAACATTCACGGAATTTAACTTCTTTACACACATTGTATCCAAAGATCCAATTTCTTACAGATTAGACACAAGAAACAATTTTAATTAATTCCCAAATCATAAAAAATCTCACAATCAATTCAAACTTTGGACTCAATCAGATATTGACATAATTGTAAAGACCCATAAAAGAAAAAACAGAAAAAGGGTACTTCGGGTTCTTGATATGGCGTTTGAGATGATGGGGAGTCCGGAAAAAGTCTTGATAGTGTTTTCGAAACTCTATCTTTTATTGCATGCATATTTTTGTTTTCTAATTTCTATATGCACAAAATCAGACTGAGAAATAATGAACTTGAGAATGTCCAACACATAGATTTAGATTTTAACATTCGTATAATATGTATAACTGTGCTGGAGAGAGAAGAAAGTTTTATATAGAAAAGTAAGCGGGGGAAAAGGAGAGCCAGATGGAAAAGAGCACCGACTGTTCTCATTAAGAAAAAACAAGCAAATTTAGGGAGATTGTGAAAGAAATATGAAAGAATTTGGGATAAAGAAGTTACGTATGAAAACCGAGAAAACTGTAGTGGAGGTGATCATAGCGTGAAAGTGAATGAATGAAAAAAAATTGAATTATGCCGACAAAGGGAAATCGCGACACGTGGCTGCCAAGTTTTTTGACTCTTTTATATTGTAATGATGATTCTATTTAGCATTAGATTTTCATTAAGTGACATGCACAAGTTAAAATATCATGAACAATTTTATTTTATTATTATTATTTTTTTGTCTTTGTCTTTTGCTTTATTTTTATATTTATGTGCGTGGAAAACTATGATTTTCATTTATTTTCTCAAATTTTTCGAATATTTGGACTTTACATAATCAAAGCTTGATTTGTTTACAATGATTAGAGTATTGTAATTTTTACAACACTTTCACATTAGGGTGGCCGCCACCTTCACTCCACCTTCACCCTATCCATTCCCCATCACCATGTACTATCCTATCCTATCATCCCACCCCGTGCCATTACTAAGTTTGTTTTTCGGCCGAAACTCTGGTTCCAAAGCAAATTCTCTAATATATCTCTATTTTGGAGGATTGGCGGCTACACGACAAGGATTGAGGAGTAGGTTGGTGCTAAGAGACTCGGAGCTGCATAATAGCTTAAAGTTTTGGGGCTTGAGACACGAAAACGAATAGGTTTTGGACCAATTGCACTTATTTTAAAATTTTGGAGCCCTCGTAAAATTTTCCCAAATTGTTTTGTAAACATTCACTTAGGAATGCCAATCTGGTTCAAGCGACTCCTGGTTCTGTCTGAAAAAAAGCTCGACCCAGCTCGGCTCATGGCTCATGTCCACCGAGCCTCATTTTCAGGCAATTGCTCGAGCCTACCCACGTGGCTCATTAGGCTGCTCGATGAGGTACACTGGGCCAACTCGTGTGATGCAGTTTTTTGCCTGTTATTCTACATGCCATATTTTTATCAAAAAGAGGAGGGTTGTAACTTTTTTTAGTTTATAATTAGTATAAGGGTCCGTTTGATTATGTTTTTTTCCATGGAAATGGAGTGTTTGATGTCCAAAATTTGGATGTGAAATCATTTTCTATATCTTGAGCCTCGATTCCTCAAATTTGAGGAATTGTTTTTCCCACCATTTTGGTGGGAAAAGCAATTCTAGGTTTTTTATTGAAATGAAAATAAATTTCATAACCAATTGTAAAAAAGAAATTCACTTCAATAGACGATTTTTATGTAAAACGAAGCCAAACGAACAATAAAATTTGATGAAAAAATGGTGAAAAAACAGTTTTTGAGTAATTTTTTTTTTTTTTTTTTT
>CAIGRO010230099.1:0-12543 GCA_903798355.1 Fraxinus baroniana | reverse complement strand
GGTCTTTGATTCCCTATCAGCTAACACCTCATAACTCGCATGAGCAAAAGTTAACTCAGATTCATAACCAAATCTCACAGGTGCTCTAGTTTGTCTCCTCTCTCTATCCCTAGCTAAGTTATAGTTTGCTAGAGGATTCTCTTCTTCAGGGTGTTCTTCTACAACTACTTCATCTCTATTCTCGATATCAGGTTGTTGTTTCCTGAGTCTCCACCTCACTCTGTGTAATAGGGATGGATGTGCTAGGTTTCCCTAACTCCACCTTCAGCTGACTACTCTCCTCATCTTGAATTTTCTCACTCCTCACTCATAGGTTCAAATTCAGTTTTCAAACATGGCATTTTGCTCTCATTGAATGTAACATCTCTACTCACAATGATTTTTGTAATGAGCTGACCTTGCGTCGAGGCCGTTATCTTACGTATTGTCCGCTTTAGGAGAGCCTAGGCCTATCTTACCCCCTACGGTTTTCTGAAGCATCTCCCAAGATTCGAACTTAAGACCTCCATCATATGGAAGACTTAAGTTGAATCCTGGTACCAATTGAGCAAATGATATAACGCCCCGAGTTTCGTGAACCTGAAGTACCACGTCATCCTCGTTTGTCTTGAATTTAATAAAATGACTTGTGGAAATAACTAAATTTTAAAGATGACATTTATAATTGTGAACCTCATCGGCAACAAAAACTTATTTGATTTACTTAGATAATAGGATAAACTTTAAATCACAAGTTTGAAATAATTGTAATGATTAGGTAAGTCGATAATAATAAATTTTAAATATCACATTTATAATTGCGAACTCATCGGTAACAAAAACTCATTTGATTTACTTAGGATAATTGTTTAAACTTTAAATCTCAAGTTTGAAATAACTTAAATGACAAAGTAAGTTAATAATATTCATAATGGGTGAATTTCAAAAGTAAATAACTTTATCTATTAAATCGTGCCACCACTGCCCATCAAATTCGATCGTCTCCAAAATCTGCAAATATTGTTAAAATAATAGAATGAGTATTTCGAATACTTAGTAGACTCATCGCCAATTATTAATTTACGGAATAACTGAACACATAAATTAAGCAGTTTATACAGTGACATCATCATCATCATCATAGGCTCATATTCTTTAAAAATCATAGGCTCTTTTAAAANATTTCGAATACTTAGTAGACTCATCGCCAATTATTAATTTACGGAATAACTGAACACATAAATTAAGCAGTTTATACAGTGACATCATCATCATCATCATAGGCTCATATTCTTTAAAAATCATAGGCTCTTTTAAAATCATAGGGTGTGGGTAGTCTCGTCTCATGCATTTAAGTACATAAGTTATGCATAACAATATCATCTTATCTCATAAGAGATAGTCTCGTCTCTTCTCATGCATTAAAGCATATAGGTTATGACAAGCGTAACTACATTATTTATCTTATAAGAGATATTTTCGTCTCACGCATTAAAGCATATAAATCATGTAAAGTCACATAATACATGAAATTATAATTTAAACTAATTAATGGGGGCGATTCTACCTCAGATTTTCTCGAGTCACATACAAAGTGGAGCAGGAAGTAACCTCAATCTCCTAATCGTCCATACGTTTCGTCTAGCCAATATAGGAAATAAGCCTTGAATTAGTACCTCGAAATTTTCAAAGATTTAAAATGATAAAATAAAACATAGGGACTTAAATGGAAATTTATTAAAGCTGAAATTCGAAAAGTTTAAGGACTCAAAATAAATTTTGGAATTAGTGAACTAACTGTGGAAAACAGGAACTCCAGGAACTATTTATTAATAACTGAAACTTTGGGACCAAAATAAACAACTTTTAAAACTTGGGGCTTAAGGGGTAAATTTCCAAAAATCAAAATTATAAAAAAAAATATCTCACTCACTCTATCTCTCACATTTGACAGAGAGAAGAGGAAGTGGCGACGGGAAGGGGCTTTGCCCCTTCCTCCGATTTCTACCACCGGCCGACGGTCGGTGTTAGCGCCACTGTCGCGTGGTGGTACCGGTGCGTGTGTGGAGGCAACAGTGAGGGATTTTGGTGCATGGTTCAAGAGCCAACCGAGGCTTGGAGGCTCGAACTCTTGGGTTTTTCGTCGATAATCGGGCCGGAAAAAGGTCATGGATGAGGTAAGTTTATGGGTTTTTGGCTTTTCTTGGTTTTTTGTAGTTGTTTGATGTGGATGATGGCTGTTGATTGGGTGGTGTGTGTGTGTGGCCTTGTGCGGTGGTTTTGTGGCTGTCCGTGAGGGGTTGAAAGTGGTAGTGTTTGGAATGGTGGAACCCGATTGCAGCTTGTTGAAATCGGTGATGGTGGAACCCGATTGCAGTTTGTTGCAATCGGTGATGGTAGATGGATTTGAAGTTGGGTTGAGGCCGTAGCTCGTGGGTGTATGCAGTTTGGGTTTGAGAGTGGGTTTGTGTGAAATCATCATCTTGTTGGTGCTAGAAATTGATGTTCTAGCATCAACGTGATTTTCCAAATTGGTGCTAAAAATTGATTTTAACATCAACATGAGTTTCCCAGTAAACTGAATTGAGAAAAAATTGGGGGAATGAAATTTTTCTTACCAAAATGGGTTGGCTACGTGAGGTGTGAGGAGGGGAGGGGAAATGAGTTATATGAACAGAAATTTTAGGGCATAAAAACCTAGGAGTTAAATGGGTCAAGAATTTGGGCAACATGATTTTCCTAATTGGATTTAGGTGAATTGGACTAAAATAATCGAGATTTGGACTAAAAAAATCTTGGACTCTAAATAATAAAATATTGTACTTAAAATCATTAAAATTTGGATTTAAAAATGATTTTTGATACTTTAAAATATTCGAGATAGACTCGATTTGAATAGACAGTGGCTAGACGAACATCATTTCATTTCAAAATCTGGGGTTAATACTTAGCGACGTGTTTTTCAAGAAAAGAATATTTTTATATTATTTAAAATTCTCGGTCGCTACAAAGCAAGCTCATCAGCCTCTTCTTTTTGATCTTTTGAAAAATCAGCGGGAAAATTACCATGAACGGCTTTTGAAACTTTTTGTTGAACCAAGATACCCCTCATATTCTATTGCCAAATAGAAAAATCACTTTTTTCCAGTAAAAGTTCCCAAATTAAAATTGTGCATTGTTATTTTCAAAATAACAAAACTGTTTTACTCACAATACATCACAAATGATAATATGTTGGAATTTAATCAATAGAGACAATTTCAATCACGTAGTAAACGAAGAGCAATTAATTCCTAATTTCTAGCACAAGCAATGGTTACCCCACACGGCAACCCCAATCCTATTATCACCCACACGATGATGTGCTAGTGCTGAAATTAAAGAGAGGATTAAGATTCATGATCTTAGATCAAGGAAATTTAAAAACGGGTAAGATCTAGGTATTCTAGATACTTATCAATGCAACCAGAGAGATAATAGCACAACAGTTTCACTCACAATATATCACAAACAATAATATTCTGTAATTAATCAAAAGAACAAATTTGAATTACGTAGCACACGAAGAGCAATTAATTCCTAATTTCTAGCACAGGCAATAGTTACCCCACACGGTAACCCCAATCCAACTATCACCCCACACAATGACACGCTAGTGTAGAAATTAAAGAGAGGATCAGCTAATTTACCATAACAGACTTATCTGAATCCATAGTTTACGAGAGTTGCGAATTTACTACTTTAGGCCGCAATTTATGGCCTAAAGTAATCCAGTAAATGTGTTGTGCAGTTACAACCTCGAATCTGTATTAATCACCGAAGGGTAGAATCCCCCAATATTTTCTACAAAACTTGAAACACTAAAATAGACACATTAGTACGTTCATGAAATAAAGGTGAACAAACATCTTAAAAAAAATTCTGGCCGAAAATCGTCTCCAGCGCCGCCATCGAATGAGTCACGTGCTGCCGTCAGAGTACACGTGCACCACCACCTGGTGCACCTTAGTGTGCAGGGAGTGGGTGTGGTCTTGGTTTTTTCGACAGGTGAATGGTTTGGCCGGAATCGAGATAAACATGTTCGGTTTTCTCGAAAATCTTGCAAAATTGCCGGCGGGTTTCTTCCTTTCTCCTTGCTCTCATCGGATTTCACAGCCACCCAACACTCTGATACCATATGTGAAGTAATTTTAGCCAACTTTGCACCAAGATCCGGGCTCAGTATCGATCAATCGACACTACAAGAAAAAATCCAATCTCAAAACACCATCACCAAATGGTTGCTCCAAGTTTTTGCCCGCAAAGGGAACTTTGGATGAATGCAACTACAGCCATAGATTAGCCACAAAGGCTAGAGAATGGAAGAAAGAAAACAGTAGCACACAACTATGAAATGGCGGGGAAGCACACACAGCCTACACGTCGTTTCTTCTTTCAAGAGAAAAGCTAATTTTCTTTCACACACTAGAACAGTAACAGGCAAGGGTATATATGGGCTGGTTATAATATTTTAGGGTTAGGCCTAATAGAGAATAATAGGGTCCAATAGGGAACAATAAGTGGGCTATCAACATGTAAGAGCCGTCCAAGCTTGGGTTGGGCCATGAGCAGCCCTAATGAGAATTAGGCTGCTTCAAATGGTCCAAGTGGGTTATGGGATTAGTTTACCAAACGGTGGTGCCGATTTACCTTCAGTCAGTTGGTCGAGGCCGACTTAACTAAACAATGGTTTCTTCCTCGCCTAGGGAGGTCCTTTAACAACAAATTGCCTAACATAGTGTATGATTACAAAATAAACTGTCCCATACTCAAGGATTCAGGGAGTTTCACTTTACCTTTTTCAATTGGAGAAGCTGGTTTATGATACATGCACAAGTATAATTTAATGCCTTTATCTATACAGGAAATTGGGATTAGGAGAATCAAAAGGAACAACGATGTTATTGCAGCTGACGGATAGAATTATCAAATACCAAAAAAGAGGCAAGGTTGACGATATACTCATCAAAGCTGGCAGATTGATATTTCTGAAAGACTTCATTCTTTTGGACATAGAAGAAGACAGAGATATTCCAATAATTTTGGGGCAACATTTCTTAGCAATAGGTCGAACTTTGACTGATATGGGAAAACTGCAAGTGTTAACAAACAAATCCTCGACCTTAATGGCAGAATATCATAATCTGGCTGAAACTCTGCCATTGTAGGAGAAAGAAAAAGGTTTTGTTCAATTTGTAACCTCAACCAATTTTCTGGCAAATTCTTTTTGTTCTCATCACTGGAAAAAGACTGATGTTAATAAACTGATGGCTTTACTTCTGTTTTTGGAATATATTTAGATTTGATTATTTGGATGCAACCTCATTGTTGTTATTGTGACATTTCAACATATCTTCAACGTGATCCGATAGAATCTGTACAACACATTTTCTTTCTCTGGCTGGTCATTATGCTTCAAGAGAAAGAAAGGGAGAAAATTTTTTATATGAGATTGTGAAATGGTGTTGAAGCAAATTAAAGAGTTCAATTGTCTACATCAATTTATTAGTAAATAGAACGACAAAATGTGTGAAGCCTCGAATTTATTTTGTTACACGTAATATTATATGATTTAATTTTAGCCCTTTAATTAAATTAAATTATTGTGTTGGATATTCTAGTGTAGTAAATTTGTATATTCAAATATAAATAAGTTAAGAAAGTTGATATATATATATATTAGATGGAAGATAAAGTCTAGATGTGTTTTGGGATATTTCAATAGGCACAAAATTCTGCAAGGACATGATGGCACTGTTAGGTCATTGATTTGGCAAAGATATTCGAAAGCTGTAGAGTAGCGGAAATGCATAGAATTAGAGTCGACTGGTTTTTTGCCTTGTTCTTAAGCTAGGCTATGTCTTATCCCCACCAAATTAAATTCGAGTAATCTTTACGGTGGTATATTTATATGAAGCTATGTATTATCATGACCAACCAAAGTCAAGTGATAGTGTGCTTAGAAGAACCTAACGTTTACCTTGCCCAGTCAGAGTGGAGTAGATTTTCGCTGTGTGCTTACCAACAAGCCAAGTCTTACTATTTGGAATAATTATTCTGAATTGCGGCTTTTATTCCATTTCTGGTCTCTTATGTTTTTATTTGGCTTCATATGTATCACTTTCATAGAAAAGTAATCAGTAGCATGAATATATAGTTACCTAATATAGAAAAGTTGTACATACATTGGCAATGTATTCTCCCCTGCCCATACATACAGGTATATATAGGTACCTAATATAGAAAAGTTGTACAAACAATGAATACTTTCCAACAATTAAAGTCATTTAGAGTTAGAAATTGCAAGACCAAAAAAATATAAAAGTTGTAATGCATAAAAATATTCATCTTAATGAACAGAGAGAAAGCATGCTGTCTTTCAGATGAAGTAAATGTAATCATGTGGGCACCCGGACATAGTCTGTGGAGTTGTGGTGGTTGTTACAGCGACATCAACGGCAATTGCTAGCCCAAAAGGAAAAAAATTAAGGTAAGAAGTGTAGACACTAGGACGAGAAATTTGACACTCCATTTTTTGTTCTAATATTCATATTAAATTCGGCTTGTTGACACCCGTACCCTTTGTTCCATGAAATTTGGCAGATTTGATAATTCTTCTATTAAGTACGAGCATTTAAACTCGGAATATCAAAGCTAACGTTTGTCTTTAATCATCCACATAATGAGAGAAATGATCAAGTTTCAGAAAAAGAAAATTGGACGGATAAATTAGAACACCCAAGATTTTGATCCTTAAAGGACTTCATAAACACCTGTACTGCACTGTACAGATCTGCTGCCTCGATACACCAATTATAAATGCAGACTTAGAGCAGAGCTACTACTTCAGGTTCAAACAACTGCCTCAGTACAGGAGTCTCAAGCAGAGATATGTCATCATACGGATTTTCCTGCCTCACATCTATGCAATTCCTTGTTTTCAAAATCTGCAAGATAATTCCATAGCTTGTCAAATATGAGGATGACTGTTACAAATTTCCATTATTCGACATTTGACATATTCGAACTCATCGACCTTTAATGCAAATTACTCGCTGCAATGCATTCATGTTTAATACTATCCACTGGTGTGGAGTTCAACTAAACTTGCAATTAAATCATAAGTTGTCCAAAAAGCAAATTACCAGTGCTTCGTAGAATAGCCTTGCACTTTCTTTCTTGGATTTTCCCTTGACAAACTGCGACAATTTCACTACAGCATCCTCATTGCATCTCTTCTTCCTAACAAAGTTCCGATACAGATTTCTTGCAATAGTTCTGTATACAACACAAATAAAATAAAATCAGAAGGCCATTGCCACATTCAGTATATACATATATGTGTGTGTGTGTGTGTGTGTGCGTGCGAGCGCGCGCGTATGTATATTCACAAGAAGAGAGAGAGTTTGCCGTACTTTGTTCGCTCAGAAAGTACATCTGCAATTAAAAAAAAGGGTATTGAAAACATCATACAGTTAGGAAAAGTATATAAATAAATCATGACCCAAAAAATTAGCCCTTCTTTGAATGTGATGATGTGAAAATCATTTCTTTTCAACCATACATCCTCCAAAATTAATAATTTTTCACGTTTCTTCATAACCTTTCCCTACATATTAACCACTCATTCTCCAAAACATTAATTTTCAAATAATAACTTTCACGCAAGCCTAAGAAACAAAATAAATCCGTGTATAGATATGCTAAAAATCATTTTCTCTTATATTTTGATAAAAATAATAAAACTTTTGCACAAAAAGTTGTTGCTTATGAAATGTGTGGTTGAAATATATTTGAAATGTGTTCAGAGAAAAATGCATTTTAAGAAATGGATGTCAAAGAGGGACTAAGTTTCTTACTTTTTTCCTTGCCAGTTTGGCCAGTTCCTTCCGATGAATCTATTTCCTGATAAAAGAATTGATGAAACATTTAACTTCTCAAGTGCGATGTGACTAGTTAACTTGTACAACTCAAAAAGAAATAGTAAAATAAAATAAAAATAGATAAATAAAACTTCCGGCAATTCAAACTGCAAAAGATATTAAAATAAAATAAAAGGCAGATTCTTATACAACAATGATTTATTTTACATGCACGATCAGCCATCGCACTTAAATACTGGAATCAACCCCGCCAGATAAATCTCTCTGCAATGTATTCTTTCAACTGTCTTTCTCCAGAAGTGAGTTCCAATGTCCCATTATGTGCATATTTGGCTTAGAGGACATAATTTTAAGTTTCCTTATAACGAATAAGTAAGCTTTAAATTAGATAAGTGCTTATTGGTCAAGTTACTTACCTCCATTTGGAAAGAATTAATGAATATTTAAATTTATAAATATATAGAAACGAATGTTGGATACTACTCTTAGGTCCACTAAAACGTATGGTTGAAAATGAATATTTATAAATGATGTATAAGTTTTTCCTAATTGAGGATCACATAGCCTCTACCTTAGACTCAATAACAGTCTTTATTTATTTATTTTTACTTCTGAGTAGGAAAAAAATTAATTTAAACATGAACGCGTTTAGAAAAAAAAAATTCCAAATAAATTAGGATTTTTTAAACTTAGCCAAATGTGCTCCTAACTGGAAATTTGTAATGAGTCATAACTTCAGTGCAGAGAGCCCAAAAGATTAAAAATACCTCTTCCATTGGAGTAACATTCAACCCCAGGTCTTCACTTAGAGAATAAACCTCCTCCGGTGTTCCATTATATGAGCTTGAAGGTTCCAAAATGTCAAAAGTTCCTTTGCTCTCCTGCACTCTCAGTGAGGCTGAATGAGTAACTGTAGTTGTGGGAGCAGTTGGAGTTTGTTCTCGAGATTGTGGTGTTATAGAAGATCGTGCTTCATCGTGACTTACAAATATTTCAACATCTTCAAATGGCACGGTTAGTAATATCTTTTTGCATTCAAGTGATCGAAGATCTAATGCGGTACCTGCATACAAAATTAAGGTGAAAATATTACAATGAGATTTGGTCCAGTGACCTCTTATTATAGCTGCACAATCAATCCTCAGTATCAGTAAGCATCGTCACGTGGTCCTCATGGAAACATGCCTCACTTCAAATTTCAGAGCAATAAAATTTAGCATCATATAGAGTGATACACAAAGAATTAATGGAGATTTAAGTGGTTCCCCTAGGTAGGAATAATAGCGCAACTATGCGACCAACTTACTCCATTGAAAGATGGTTTACAAGCGAGAAGTTAAGGACCAAAAGTACATGCCAGTTTTTCTTGTTGCAGGCTGCAGCAAACTGCCAAAATGATCAAATGAACTCACCCGAAAATAGATGATCCAAGAAAGTCCGAGGGATATTAGAAAGTTTGTGAGCTCTCCATGCATGTAAAACGGTATGAGGAACATTCTTTCTCTTACATATCAAGTTACTTGCATCATCTATCCATTGCTTGAACATCCTACAAAATTTGAATATAATTTACAGTATAAGTTTCATTTGACCTGCAATTGGGAAGAATTTATAGGTGGTCTAATTCATAAATAGATAGAAATGAGTGGTTGATAAGTGTATAGTATTTGTGGATCCATTAGAATCTCAAGATGAAAATAAATGATTTAAGATTTTGCAAAACGGAGTCTTAAATTTCAGCATACATTCCTTGAAAGAGCATCAAAATGAAGATTACAATTAAATGTTTGAAACAATGTAGAACATTTGATGGGAGTATCAAGACCCTATACCTCATTGCATGTTTCCAATGTTTTAAATCAAAGATAATACAATATAAAAATTCCCAAAGAATTAACAAGTTATGTTCAAGATTTTATTTAAATAAATATGTAAGTTCTCTCTGATACACGTAAAAGCAGGATTCATATTCTTGTGAAAGGCCTCACAGGTAGAATTTTCATACATGGGTGGCAGTCAAATTTGAACACCAGATTTTGCCCATTATAATATCATGCTGGTGTTCAACACATTATGAGAAAAAAATACCAGTAGAAATTAGAATGTACCAACCACCAGGATCCTTCGAGTCTGAAGTCACGTCAAACGCAATGGATGCTGAACATTCTTCTATCTTCCGACATCTTCTGCTATCTAAGAAGGTAATTTCTTGAAGTCTCGTGTGCTCTTCATCTAGTGCCTTATTTTCATAAAATGACCTAGAAAGATTAAGTGATTCCTCTTCTTGTGAGTTCCATTTAGTCATCGGATATTCCATCTGCTCTTTTTCCATCTCGTGCTCTGTATCAGATAGTCTACCATGGCCCCATTCATTTTCAGCCTCACCCATTACCAAAGGATCCAGACGATCTTCTAGAAAGAACTCTGTCCCACAAAAAATCTCCATGCTCGCCACTGAGTTCCTCATATTATGTGATAGGTTTACAACCAATTGTTCATCCACAGGGTGTGGCGAGAACACGCTGCAAATGGGAATGAAAATTTAGTCGGCACAATTCTAAATTGATCTTCTGAATGGTGGAAGTACCAGATCTGAAATACATACCCTCTAACTGGAGTATAAACAGACGAACAAGCTTCAGAAAAGAAAATATTCTCTTCATGATGATCCTGAATTGCCGAAAAAAAAAAAAAATCGCATCTCGTTAAAATACATCTATTTCAACATATTTGGTTTTTGTCAAGGGGATTTTATCAAATAGACAACCCTTAAGGATTTGTGTGATTGATATGTCCACAAAGGAATACAAACACAAAAATGGAGTAGTAGTCCATGCTGCCTCAGCATTACATTGTTACTTAAAAGAATGAAATCAAATTTATAAATTCTGGTCTCCATCACGGGCTCCAATATATACAGTATCTAAATGCCATCTTTTTCTGTAGCAATGACTTCAGTATGTAACTTCAGAGATAGGAAAGTTGTAGAAATAAATAGATTAAACAAAAGTTGAAGTTCAAAAGAGGATGTTAGAAATTTTGCTGCAACACTTTCCTTAATATACATTGTACTTAATCACCAGACAACGAGTTCTCGGGTATGGTTAATGAATCAAAAAGAATTATCCTTGCTCATCAGATTGCAACATATTATTACTCTTTTCCTTCCTTCTAATATAAAAAATGAGGGCAGGCAAGAAAAAATAGACACGTTAAATGCTCAAATACTTGATAAGTCATGCATCACTCCAAGCATTTCTTTTCACACAAATTTACCATTCACTCATTTAATGAAGATGAAAACATGGATATAGTGTTTTATATTAGAAAATAAACAAGCTATATATATCACAACATCAAAGGAATTGCAAGGAAAGATATTCAAACAATATACCACATGCACCTCATCAAGATAGTCTACTGTGTTTCCCTCCTTCCTTAATCCATCTGAGCAGCAAAAATACTTAGTTATGCCAAGCTGCACATATGAGATAATGAGAGTGTATAGACAGAGACAAAATACCATCAAACGTGATGTCTTCATATGATCCCACAATTCCACTGCATAACCAAATATACAAAAACAGAAGGTTGTCAATAGGAGCTGCAAGTATCTATTATCTATCCAAAACTGAAATTTAGAAGGAAATTAAAAAAAAAAAGAGACGGAACAGTAGTAAATCGAATTGAAACGTCGACTCACTTGCTTACATCTTGACATTCCTACAAAATAGTAAATCGAATTGAAATGTCGACTCACTTGCTTACATCTTGACATTCCATAAATTCTAGGTCAAAAGCATCAAGTTCAAATCGCTTAGGAAAAGTGATAGTATAACGAGGTGTGCGTATACCTCCAATACTTGCACCTTTCCTTTTGCCAACATTAAAATCATTGAGTTTAGCCACAACATCGTGGCAGTCATGGAACAGATACTCAACTTTTTTCGAGTATATTCTCACAACACCCAAAAGAAGGAAGGCTAAGATTCGATATGCGAGCACCGGAACTTCATCAAGGTTTTAGAATAGACTATTTTCTTTAGATTTTGCATAAATCAGAGACAGAGCTTAAGATATGTGAATAAATAAGTTACTAATTGAAAAAAGTTTGAATTGATACCACACAAATTACTATCTATTGAAGTTCATCGTGGCAAAGAAAAGAAATTTTGTGACTCGCATATGTAAATGGGGATTCTTTAATATATTTATAGCTGTTGATTCAAAAATAATTTTCTTCCATAAGTCATAAAATACAATCGCGATACAAATACTGTTAAATATCTCAAACAACTTTCAGTATCACATTAATTACTTGTATTCTAGGCTCACTAAAACTAGAAAGCAGGTTGTTACAAATCAATTATCTTTGTAGAGACTTATTATTAAGTCAATCCATAAAATAAATTAAAATAACCGATAACAACAAGAAGAAAAAATATTTTGATCAAACGAGCAACACGGTGCTGCATGCAAGAGGAAATCATGGCAAGCTTTACATAAAGCAAAATCAAACCTGCTCCAGAACCCTGTAGTTCCTCATAAATAAAAGAAGTGAACTTTTATTGATATCAAATCGATATAACAGATAAAGTATTACAAGCTTCTAATAATAAATGATGTGCCATATTAATATACA
>CAIGRO010230041.1:0-10607 GCA_903798355.1 Fraxinus baroniana | reverse complement strand
TTTTTGAATTCTCATTTTTGACCCCGCGAGACAAATGGTCTAGGTCCGCCCCTGGTCCGAAGCCTCTCCTGTTACCCGTAACTGATCGTTCTTGAATATTGGTTAGTTTATTTTCAGTGAGTTATTTGGAGAAGTTGCTTTAGTCAGAGTAGAGTTGGTCATAGACAAATGAAAAACAGAATAAAGTTTTCGTTCATTTGAACGTGTTAGAAGAGGGCCGGGAACACCAAAAAATAACATGATACATGTCAGTTGCTAAGGATCAGTTTAGATGTTACGTAAATCAAGCAATTGAACTGGACAGAGTGGAGTAACCATTCTGCCAAACCCAAATTTTATTGGGAAGAGCGAAGCTTGTTGTGGGTTGAAATTCTCTTTCTTGTGCAATCACGTCCAAAGCATTTTTCATTTTATAGGGTTATTGTACTGTTATCAAGTCGAAACACAAAACTGAAATTGTTTATTCTGCTTTCCTTTCCTGCAATGCAGTTGCTCTTTTCTCGGGAGTCTTTCCAGAAAACAAAGGCGGCAAAGGAACATATGATTGCAGGATGGGAGCCGAAAGTTAATGCATGAACTTGTTCTAAGATGTAGTGTAACCGTTCTGAGTTTCTACTCTTTGTCTTGTGGCGTATGTTATGAATGTTTAGCTGCTTAGAATGACTGAAATAAATAAATGTTGTTTTAATCGCTTGATGACTGATTTACGATGAATGGGTTGAAAGTAGAATGCAGTTTCTGAATGCTGCTGGATGGATTTAGTGAGTTTATTTAAGTTGGGACTTTAAGTTGTGTAAGTGATGGTGTTAAGTGGAATGACCAACCTGGCCATTTTGAAACAAAAAAAGTTGGTTTCCTAAATTGAAAAAATGCTTAAAGTTGAGTGACTAGTTGAGGAAATAGAAACAAAGCTCAAATTGAAAAAAGACACGTTGTATCTTAGCTAGCTTGTAAACTATTAAAATGGCAAATAAATGGCAGATAGGTTCTTCCGAAGGCCTCACGCTAATGCTCTAGCAAATGCATAACAAAAGGTGAGTGGAGATCACATTCATGCACAATAAAGAATGGACAAACAAATGAATGTAGTTGTAGTTGAGGTAAGGATAAATTTGTGATGTTAATGAGCAACATACAACAAAAATCCTATTTTCCTTTAAAATCAATGATCTCGGCCAAGTCCATCAACTCTGTAGTAATTCTCGCCATCCTTGATGGCTGCATCAACATTAAGTCTCCGTTTGGTATGAATTTTGTTTTTGTTTCTTGTAAAAGCATGGGCAGATCCAGGGACGGGCTAGCCTCTGCTACATCCTGTCCCTCCAGCCCATAATCTAAGTAAAAAAAAAAATTGTACATTCTTTATTTTTTTGTGTTTTAGCGTCTGTCCAATTTTTTTCTGGATCTGCCACTGTGTAAAAGTGTTTAGTGAGAAAGCTATCGTAGGTCAACTTTCTCTAAAAGTTTTTCTAGCAAGATGAAACATTTTCTTAGTCTTGGAAGTAGATTTTTGACTTTTTAAAAGGCCGGCACACGGACTCTTTAAATTTTAACTGATTCGTTGGATTATGCATTTTGCCTTCTCTTTACAATCACCCGTTGAAAACCTCTTTATACTTCTCTATGTAAGCAATCGACTCATGAATTACTCTGTTGGAAGAAGAGTGGGGGGGCTATATTATGCCATAAATAAGAACATTCATCCTTGCAAACCGCATTTAGAATGGAACTCTTACATGATTTACGACGACAAGGATTGCATATTAGTAATGATCCATGAACTCTAAATTCACTGACATATCCCGATTAATTATGTTTAAATCTCTAAACCGCAGGCTGCTTTTACTAAATTTAGTTCATGCTCCGCTTATGATGGTGTAAGCATTATAGAACTTTAGTGTGAATTCGAACTTCAATGATATTGATTCAGTTAAACAATCAAATACAATTACATTTCCAGATACTGATCCACCTGCTGGCATTACCTTGTCCATGTGTCTTCTTGGTTAGAGAAATGTCTAATAACAAATATATTTATATATATTAAAAAAATATATATATTTTCATAAATGTGAAGGCTAATGGATGAAGAAAGAAATTTTTCTATGTGATCTTTAAACCACTCTCTTCCGTTTCTTCCCTCCGCCTCATCAAACACACACACACACACAAAGAGAAATGGTTGGTAATTACAGCAACTAAGTGAGACTTCCAAAGGGATCGCATTGATCCTAACTCTATATTTCAAACTGAGCCCTTGTTTGGCGTGGATTAAAGAATTTAATCTAAATCAAAGTCGACAATTAATTTGTACCACATTTTATGGGATCACAACTTTTCAACCATGCATTTCATCAACTTTTATCAAAATTTACTAAATTAGATTTTAATCCCCACTAAACAATGGCTGAGCTTAAAATGAATGAATTTGGATCATGCTATCTCTTTGATGCCTCCTTGGGTAGCTCCACACTTTGAGATCTGCTATGGCTTTATGCCTTTATCATATCATGCACTGCAAATTTGGCAGGTTTGCACTTCAATAGGGGATGCACAGATTGCAGAATCATTCCAGTAAGTTCACAACACTTCATTGACAATCTTGATGTGTGTGCGTGTGTGAGTTTTTATACACTTCCTTTGCAAGTTTCAATCTTTCTTCAAATGTTTGGTGTCCCTGATAAAAGCATGAAATAATTATACTGGAAAAAAGAATTCTAATCTTCATAATTTACAGTGTAAAAACTGACTTATCAGCTCTTGAATAGTTGAATTTCATCTTACTTTTCTCTTGTAAAGAAATTTTACTCGGACACTGTCACTCAAAAGACTGTCGGTTTCGTGAGATATAATATTGTAGAATTATCCTTGCTATAAATAATGGAGATAATTAACCGAATCAAGAATCTTCTGTATTTTAAGTGAAACAAACAATTCGGTTTTTGAAATTAGTAATCTATTCCACTTTTAGCATCCCTTTAATCCTTCTACTGATCATAATTTAGAATGGATGGCAATGCCTGCAAATTCAAGATTTTGCTCGTAAAAAAATTTGGTGTTCGTTTGACTTTATTTTTCATGAAAACTGTCAGGGATAAGATTTCTTACAATTGAGGATATAATTTGTTTGGATTGCCAAAAAAAAAAAAAGAAAGGAAATTTTTTTGTGCTCGTTTGGCTTTGTTTGACATGAAAATTGTCAATTTGAGTGATAATTTTTTATTTTTTTTTTACAATTAGGGATATATTTTATTTCTATTGCCAAAAAAAAAAGATGGAAAACAAATTCCCACCTAAAAGGTGGGAATTGAAATTCAAGGAAAACCAAGAAAAGTGGTAAATGTGGAAAACAAATGCTTGGGAAAAAGTGTCGTCAAACATGGCAAAGATGGAAAATGGAATCCATGAAAAATAAGGGCCTATCAAACGGGAAAGGAAAAAAGGTATAAATAATGGCTTCACTATATAATTCTTTGGGAAAATTGCATTGATGGTCACCACTTTATTATTTAATGATAAATTAGTCCTAGCATTTAAAGTAAGAAAGTTTGTTGCATGGATAACCATTTTTTTTAACAGAAGGGGGTGTCAAAATTCATATTTACAATCATCATAAAACATGCCTCACATTAAATTTTTAATACTAACTCGAGTTAAAAGATAAAATTTAGTTAGACATCAATGAGATGGAATGGAAATTGCCATTCCCTTCCTGTCTCGTCGAGAATTTTCAAAAAGCAGGACGTGAATTAAATTATTTGCATTTATCGTCATATTTATTTTTTATTTTTTAAACATGATTTCAATTGAAAAACATGAAAAGTTCGAAGTGGGTTTCGAGAATTGTGGCAAGGACCACGTTCCCTGTTCAGGACGGTTGGAGGAGGAGCTAATAATTTGTCTATTCAAATATAGCTTCAAATGTGAGGAAAATAAATATTTGGATGGTTTTCATTATTGTTGAGGACTAACTTCTTCATTTTAAAAAGTTAGAGACCAACTTACTGTTTGAAGAATAAGCAAGATCAATAGTGCAATTTTTATTAAATTCTTTTAGACAAGATCTTTTGAGGCAAATTGAGGTTCACACACAATCCAAGAATTGCCAGGCATGTATAAAATGACGTCGTATTGCATGACAAAGGATCAGCCGAAATCTCAAATAAACGAAGAGGCGAATAGTTAGTATCTAATAAGGGAACCAAATCGTCACTCTCTTTACATGTCCCTCAAACAAACGTTTTTCAAATTCTTCGTGTTAAGATTAGAGATTTCATTTTAAATGTTAACCTTATTAGGAGGAGTAGATCAAACATTTATAAATTGATCTATATTTTCATCTTTAATCGATGTGTGATTCTATCCCTTAACATAACCCGCAAGATGGTGGCTTGTTTGAGCAGATCAATCTTGAAATTCGTATATTCATTTTTTTTAGTCTTATCGGATCGAATCGCTTGTTTGAGCTTAACGAGCTTTGATACCATATTAAAATTTGAAGTTTCGTCTTAAAAAGTTAGGCCCCGTTCGATAGGGATTAAAATTCAATTAAAATTAAAAATATGATCGTTATTGAGTCCACTCGTCTAATAAAAGTCAACAATAACGATTAGTTTTTCAATTTTAATTCCTATCGAATGGACCCTTAACATTGTTAATAGGGATACAAACTTTTATAAATTCATCTATATTTTCATCTTTATTCGGTATGAAATTCTATTTTTAACACTTCGTGTCAATTTCCAGACCGCTTAAGCAAATAACTTCAACCATCAAATATTACAAAATGGTCAAATTTGACCCAAATCATATTACGCTCTTGTTTGGGATACATTAAAATTTTCATTTTCATTCTTCTACTCATTTTAAATCACACATTTTTCAATAAAATAATATTTTTCATCGCATCAATAATTTTTCCTTCTTTTTCAACTACATATTCTCCATTAATCTACTATTCAGAATACATTTTTCCAAATTAACGTGGCTCGAACACACCTACATGCAAATCGTATATGCGTCATTTTTAACATTGCGTCCCTTGTTAACACATCCATGATTGAACCGTTTTTTGGGAAAACACTTTCCACCCAACCATTTTTTAATTCCTACCCAACAAGAGTGCATATTACGTAATTGGCATAATTCAAAAAGTAATTAAGTTTGATACCCAATTATTGACACCCAATCATCCCAGCATATAACGATATTTATGGTGGTTCCGACGATCTCTCCGAAATTCAGTGTATGAAAATTGTGGATTGGTGGTTAATAATACAGCCATTAAATAGAGAGAAAGGAGCAGGGCTGGCTTTGGGAAGCGTGATATTTGAAGAAGAGCGGGTGTTGCTCTTCGGATGCGGAGAAGAAGTGGCTGTGGAGGCGAATATGGACGGCCAAGGAACTGACGACGTCGTTGGAGGGTCCGGGACGCATAGGAAGCTCCACTCCGATGATCATTTGGCCGTTGAAGTTCCTGACACAGCCCATCAAATCAGCAGCGGTTGTTTCTTCTTTTCCTCCTAATCCCATTTCATGAATTCAGATTTTATCCTTTTTTTATTATTTATGAGTTTGATATTGTGCGTGTGTCGGCTTTGATTATCTGGGTTCGATTTTTGTTTATTGTTTGTATGAAAATGCGTTGTCTTGTTTGTTTAAAGCGTAGGCTTAAAATCCAATTAAAATTGAAAATATAGCCGTTATTGACCATCTAATAAAAGTCAACAACGGTTATATTTTCAATTTTAATGTGATTTTAATCTCTACCACACACCCTCTTATTATTCTCTGTTAAATGATTGACAAACTTTCTTTTGTGTTAGATCTTCGAGCATGGATGTTCAATGGATCAATTTATGTTTTTGGCAGGCGAAAATTTATTGTAGTTCTATATTGTTTCTTTGAATGTATCCTCCTCCTAATGGTTTAGTCTTATGCTTTATACATGATGAATTTCCCTATTATATGGGGCTTACAGTTTGGTGATAATTACAATGGAGAAGATTTCAATATGTTCTGAGCGGGTGCCAGGGTCCAGTTCCTGCCACCTAGCAAAAATGTGTTGATGGGAGTTTCTTCTCATGTTTTGTAGTATACTATAAAGTTTAGAATCAGTTTTTGGTAGCTTGAATGGTGTGGAATTGTATTAAAAAACACTTATTTGTGCCTATTTTGCTTAATGTAGATTCATGGTTTCAAGTGGGATTTATTCTGACCACCGGTATCAACAGTGCTTATGTGCTGGGATACTCGGGTACTGTCATGGTACCGTTGGGTTGGATAGGAGGTGTTGTTGGTTTAATTTTAGCAACAGCCATATCTCTATATGCAAATTCCCTTGTGGCCAAGCTTCATGAATTTGGAGGAAAGAGGCATATCAGATACAGAGATCTTGCTGGATTTATATATGGTATGAGCAAAATAAAGATAACATTAAAAAAAAAAGGAAAATAGTGAAGCTCCTCAGTATAGTATAAGTCGCACCACATTTCTCATGTCTAACAACTATCTAAAATCTGTTTTATTCAGCGAGTATTTGCATTTGCAGGTGGCAAAACTTATTCTCTTACATGGGGACTGCAATATGTGAATCTCTTCATGATTAATGTTGGATATGTCATTTTAGCTGGTCAGGCTCTTAAGGTGGAATTACCTTTATTTTTCTCCCCTTTATTCAACAATCAATGTGAAATTAGATGGAATTTGTCCATTATTTCTTAACATGTAGTTTTCAGGTAAGACAATTGAAGCACTCATTAGCTACCTAGGAAGATATGATCTATGTCATTCTCGTGCTGCTGCACCTTTGAGAAACCTTCTGTGCACGTTTGGTACATTGCATTAGATCGTATAGCACAATATACAAAATTTTAACCTCTTTTTCTTAATTAATACATCCGACCCTTTTTTTCTAATTCACCTAGCCAAATGTGCAATCTAATTTGGAAGTATTCTACCTAAGTTTGAACATAATGGGATAAGATGACGAGAATCAAAAAGATTTAGCTAATGTCCTGATTCTTTTTGACATTATATACAGGCCATTTATGTTCTCTTCAGAGATGATAATGAAATGAAGCTCCCATACTTTATTGCAATAGCTGGGGTTGCTTGTGCCCTTTTTGCCATTGCTATACCCCATTTGTCAGCGCTAGGGATTTGGCTTGGATTTTCAACATTCTTCAGTCTAGTGTATATTGTTGTAGGATTTGCACTAGCTCTTAAAGATGGTATGGTTTCTTGCTGTTATCAATTTTTAATCTCTCTTGAAGTGTCAAATGTTGATGTTAATGCTTTTCACTCTGTTCCTTTCAAGTTCTTTATCTTTCTGGTAAATTTATGCCTTGATTAGACTTTATTTTGACTAGGAAACTGTCAAATATCATACAAATAAATAGTGCCATGTTCTACAGACAAATAAGATTCTTCCTTTGGTACCTTTTGCCGATTATGCAAACTGCCTAACTGCATCTATGAATTGAATAAAGCCGAATATCCAGTTTTCCCTTCTCAAACCGACTATTTTTTAGTAATTTACAGGAGCTAGAATTTATTTTGGTGTATTATGTCTTGCTTTAATTTATTTGTGTATTATGTTTTCCTTAATACTATCATGTATTGTCCAGTTCACATTTCCAATGTAGTGCTTGTTCAATAATAATAGAGAGCGTAGACGTAGTTAGAATGATGGTGCTCACGGCTCTCCTATATTTGATTCCTTAACTTTCATCATGAGAATTTAGCAAATCTTTAGTGTTGCTGCTTTATTTCTCCGTCTATATTGCTATTCAGAGAAATTTCTTATGCTAAATGCTCTTATAATACTTACAACATTTTACAGGGATTGAAGCTCCTCCCAGAGACTACAACATTCCAGGATCAACAACCAGCAAGATTTTTACAACCATAGGTGCATCTGCAAACCTCGTTTTTGCATTCAACACTGGAATGCTCCCGGAGATACAGGTGGAAAATATCATACCTCTGCAGTCTCTTTAAATTTGGATACAAAAATTTATGGTAAATCGTAAAACAATCTGAAGAATCGTCTATGTATTGTTAAAGAAAAAACATGGCCATAACCTTTTTGTCTTCTTTGGAGACAGGTAAGGAACAATATCAATATGACAATACTACTTGGGAGGAGGTCGGCTCCCCTTATTTGAAATGGAGGGTACCCAGAGAAAGAGACTCCTTCAGGGAATCTTAGGCTATTGTATCTGGGGTATATATACTATATAGCTTGAACGTGACACTCACAAACGAATTATTCTTCTTGCAACAGGCAACGGTGCGACAACCTGTAGTTGAGAACATGATGAAAGCTCTTTATTTTCAGTTCACATTGGGGGTTCTGCCCATGTATGCTGTAACCTTCATGGGATATTGGGCTTATGGAGTCAACACATCATCCTATTTGCTGAACAGTGTCAACGGTCCTGTCTGGGTGAAGGCTTTGGCTAATATTTCAGCTTTCCTGCAGACAATTATTGCTTTGCATGTAACAAATCATCCTTCCCCCTCTCTTAATCATTCTTTTTCATTTGTTTCTTTTTTCAAAAGATGCACAAGATTTACTGATATGTTGTTTGCTAACTTGTTCCTTTGCTCATCATCTTTCAATCAAATCGTAGTGGGAGCAGTTGACTCCACCGCCTCCCTTTAAATCTGCCAGTGTTTTGTATGTAGTTCTTAACAGGATTTGAGAGAATGTCATAGAAGATTTTAACTCATTTTTCTTCTTTAATATTGTCGAATTACTGAACACCATTTATTGTACTAACTGAAGAAGCATCTTCTGTTATAGATATTTGCGAGCCCAATGTACGAGTATTTGGACACCAAGTACGGAATCAAAGGAAACGCTTTGGCTCTCCGCAACTTGTCATTCCGAGTTGTAGTGAGGGGCGGTTACCTCGCCATTACAACGTTTGTCTCTGCTTTGCTGCCATTTCTAGGAGATTTCATGAGTCTCACTGGTGCTATCAGCACATTCCCACTTACATTCATTCTTGCGAACCACATGTACCTTGTTGCTAAGAGAAACAAATTGACTTCCATACAGAAGAGCTGGCACTGGCTTAATGTCTGCTTCTTTGGTTGTATGTCTGTTGCAGCAGCAATTGCTGCATTGAGACTCATTGCTGTAGATTCAAAAACTTACCATGTTTTTGCCGATTTATAATGTTCTTTTTATTGGTAGGAAATTTCAATCCGTATGTAGGATTTCAATATTCACTCATAATTAAGAAGTAATCAAGGGTTAAGCTCTTCATTCATAATTATTATGGTATTTAGCTTGTTCATTTCATGGCTGAAGATTGTGGGATAAATTCTGGATTAATATTTCATACTTGACACATATTTCTCTCTAGGATTCAAATAGTAAACAAAATCTCTAAATTTACAAGTTTGCTATGCCATGTTTCTATTGTTAGAAATATTGCTTTCCTCCTAAACGAGCAGAACTGGTAAATAGCAAGGAGATGTATCGTGTATGCATGCACTGGAATGCACTAGCTTTTGTGCTTGGATGGTTTTCATGTCGATCTATATCAAGAATTTGGACTTGGGTAATCTTGCTTGAGTATAAATACTTTATGGAGTTTCGAGATTGTACAATTAGTACTCTTACGAAATATCTCCTCGCTTTCTTGAAGAGACATGGTTACTTTTGAATCGCCCGATGTTTAAAAATGTCTTTTATTTCTTTTGTCCCACAAAATCAGTAATACAAGTGTTTCAGTGTACATGGTGGAGCTAACATTAGTAAAATTGGGGTTTCATTGTGACGTTATAATAGGTGGGTCATAACAGGTTTAGGTCGTTGTGGTAGCCCAATTGGGGTCGTATATTTGGCCTGAGCTCGGGGTCAAGATTCGCACTCGAGGGCTCGTATATAGAATGGTCGGTTGACAAACAAGGGTCCAGTCCTAAGGTTGTAACTCATAGGTCGATATTTGGATAAAACTACTCTTATCCTAGACGATCCCAAATTTGTGCAACAATCATCGACTATCTTTCGATAAAACTTTTCCATCTTTAATAGTATCACCACGTATAAGTTCTCTACCCAACTGCATAAACAAATTGCCAAAAAGTAAACTTCAATTGTTCATTCTATCTTNACTCATAGGTCGATATTTGGATAAAACTACTCTTATCCTAGACGATCCCAAATTTGTGCAACAATCATCGACTATCTTTCGATAAAACTTTTCCATCTTTAATAGTATCACCACGTATAAGTTCTCTACCCAACTGCATAAACAAATTGCCAAAAAGTAAACTTCAATTGTTCATTCTATCTTTAGATAATACACTCAATAGTTTGAGGAAGGGAAACAAATTATTGTGCTCCAAGTATAAAATGGGTTACAAAAGGGTGTCCAAAATTGCCAAATGGCGACCTCCTATTGGGAGGCGCCTGTGGGGAAAAGGGTGTTCAAAATTACCAAATGGTAATATAGTTAAAATAATACTCCCTCCGTCCCAAAAAGATAGTCATGTATACTATTTTTGTCCGTCCTAAAAAGATAGTTCTGTTTCCATTTTAAACATGTATTAAATTTTTCATTTCCACATATACCCTTATTTAATACATT
>CAIGRO010229942.1:511-14539 GCA_903798355.1 Fraxinus baroniana | reverse complement strand
ATATTGCTGATACCTTAATAGTATTGTGGTCTAGCAATATTATGGCCAGTTTGAACATTCCAGTGAACTGCATGACATTCTCTTTAACGCAATATATTAATGTTGCCTTAAATTTAGTACTTTGGTGACTTTAATGTTTGTTGATAGGTCGTCCCAACTTCCAACCCAATCAACCCAACCCAACCCAACCAGACCGACATTTTGTTGGGTTGGGTTGAATTGAATTTCAATCTTTACATGGGTTAAGTTGTGTTGAATTTATACCAAACCGACCGTATTGGATTGGGGGAAAAACCAACCCAACCTAACCCTCGCCCACCCCTAGTTAAGAGGTTATACATAAAAATTGGTGATGAACGTGAATCCCTTTCAAATCAATTTATAGTTTAATTTTTCTAGTTCTACATTTTTTAACAAAATTATGCAAATAGGGAGAAGATTCGAACATATAACCCCTCTCAAGATTATTGAATATTTGATCATCATGACACTTATTGAATTTTGAAAATAAATTTAACTTAATACATATTCCATTTTAGTGATTTCAATACAATTGTAAGGGATTCGAACCTCAATAATCTTCATTTGATTTAAAATCTCTCAAATTTTAGCATCGCAAAAATGCAACACAAAAAATTATTCATTAAAGTGAATAGTAGAGAAACAATTACTACAGAATCGATACCAAAGAGCACTACACGAGATCTCGAATTCTCAATAACTATCCTCTATTATAAGCTTAAATAAAAATGCAAGTTGCATCAACGTATACTTGTTTAAAAGCTAAAAATTCAATAAACTTTCTCAAATACAAAGATTATTTTACAACATACAATGAAAGGAAGGAACATTTTCAAAGTTTGAACCATTCATCTATGCATGAACTAGGGGGACTAATAACGTTAACAAATCATTATGTAACCCAAATCTCCAAACGTTAGTTCGATTTCAGAAACAACTTGTCGACCACGTATGTATCAAGAACAAACACTTGAAATATCGATAAAATTGAAAATCAACTTGCTCTTTTCTTTAAAAAAAAAAAACAGATAGAAGATTTGAGGACCATTTCATCATGAGCTCAATTTTTCCCGTAGCTGGCTTTTACCTATGACCGAACACTTGTGCGTTAGGAAGAGGTTAGTCCCTAGCAATTAATAGTAGCCTTAGATCTAGGTATTGGTGGATCCCACTTCATAAGATAAGAACCCAGGATTTCCTCCCAAGTTTCAAGGCCACTTTCTCTGGTCAAAACAAAATCCAAACTTTCTTAAAAGGAAATCTCGTCTGCCCCCACAATCGGGCATCCTTAACCTAATCCTTTTCCTGTCTCTCCAATCCAGACATAAACCTAGAGTTTTCCTTTTTTGCACAAACTTGTTTTTCAAGTGTGTTTACCATCCATCATGTATATCCAGTAGAATTGTGTTTTACTCAAATCTATCCTCTTTACAAATTATCCACATGAAGCAGGAAAGCTAAAACTGAACATGAGAAATCTTAATAAAAGAGATTCACTTAAAAAGATATTCTAATGTGCATTACAAGTTGATAACTTGAGCTTTTGATAACATTGGTAATAAATAACTATAAACCACCTTAATAAAGGAAAGGAAAAGGAAAGAAATCCATATACTGGGCTACCTGGTCCTCAGCCACGGATCTTGCAATGAATCCTCTTTTCTTGCAAACTTTCTGCCCCCCAGAAAAGAGATTTTGCTCTTCTAACTGAGCTGCTAATTTATCTACAGATAGATTTGCTCGGAAACTATTCATTCAAAAACTAACGACTTCGAAATCATCAGCAGCATTTTATGCATCCTAATATACAGAATCTCCAATGTGATGCTCCCAAAATGACAAATTAATAGCTGCTCCCTTTCACCGGTACTATTTGCATGGAGAAATAATAGAAAGCCACCAAAATATAAAACCATGATTAGTTCAACATATCGGAGACCCACCCGACGTCAGGGTTCGGGTCCTGAGCGGGGTTCTGGTTTAGGTTCCAGTTCATGTGATTGACCCTAACCAATGGATTCTCCTTGCTCAATTTCTCAAACATCTTTACCCTCAAATCCCTCCCTGATTCAATCCTCTCCATAGGTGGCTCCTCCTCGTACCCAACATCATTTTCCCACCTGAGACCGGCCCGGGTCAAGGGTTTGGTAGGAGTCGATGGCAGACTAAAGCATCCGGGTCGGGTAACGGATAACCGAGGCGAACCCAGTCCAGATGAAGAACCCACTTGCAGATTCCAAGAAGGTGGTATAGAGTTCATTTTATTCAACTGCAACTGACGCAAAGAAGCGATTGCTTCGTTAATAGAATTGGATCCGAGGGACCGAGAGCTCACGGAGGTGGCCGTGGCAGGAGTCATCGGCGACATCGGCGGTGACTCAGTCGGTGGAGAACCCGAATCCGGCGACGGTATGAATGCAAGACGGTGTGGCGAGCCGTCATACGTCTCGGCTCGTGGACTCAGAACACGAAGTTGGTCAGCCGAATGAGCGAAGAAACAAACCCTTCTCTTACAGTTAAGCCCATCCTTGCATGGCTGCGTACGATAGCGCGCCGGGTGAAGCCAGCACTCAAAGACCCCATGCGCGTATTCACACGCTTCACCCTTCCTACAGGTCCCCTTACGAAACTCCGGGCACGCGGTGCCGGAATAATGATACTTACGGGGGTCCCTCCGGCGAGCCTTTTCGCCGGGATGGGCGTACGGACACTCCGTCCAGTCATGTGACTTCCCACGCGAGCACTTCCTCACCTTGAACTCGAACATCCTGAATTGATCACATGTGTGCGCGTCCACCGTAAAGTCCCCTTCCCCAACCGAGTTAGACGGCAAATAGCACTGCAACGCCGTGTAAATAGAGTAGTCATCGGTGGAACCGCCGCCGTTAACATTCATATTAGGGCTAAGAATGTAAGAGTTTGAATCATCTGTAGCGAAGGACCATGGCGGAACATGGACCGTCGGCCTATCCAAGTTTCTTTCTCCGATCATCATTTTTTGATGGTAATTGGCGAACTGGTTCAATTTGTATATAAACTGCTGGAGTACCGGGGTTTACCCATGGTAGGGTAAATTTAACCATGGTTAAGTGAAGCACATGGTCGGTTTGAGGTAATAAAAGAATAACATGTTTCCGTAATTCGTATTTATTTTAAAGTGAAGAAGCTGGTACGATAATCGTAATAGGATCCAGTTACATTTATCGAATTTTTTATCTATTAATCACAACGGAGATGATGATCATATTGTCGGAATTTTTAAATACACGCGGGCCTCACGTATTATGTGAGATGAGATAATCTATTATGTACAAATGGATTAACTCATCGTAATATGTACACGTGTATTTTGGATAAGGACACTACGATTTTGTAGGCTTCGTCATTTATTTTGATTGGGCTGTGAGGGAATTATATGACGGGCGTGTCGTTTAAGGAGGCGGGGTTACCTTGTGGTATACTAACCGAGTGCCCTAAACAAGAAGGCGGTGGAAGCGTCCAGTAAGAAAGAATTTAGATGGCTAGTTAAGAATAGTTTTAAAATAGATTTATATATATTTATATTTATTAAAAAAAATTACTTTTAAACTGTGTCGTGTCGGCATGGACAGAGTCAAAGCGGGGTTAATTCAAACTTTTAACTTTTTATCAATTTTTTATTTCAATATTTTTAATAAAAAGTCGAAAGTGCGACTTGTGGCCCACGCCTAGTATTTGTTCAAGCGTGAACTCTGATTAGATAAGCTATGATAAAAATTGTTGACCTCAAAAAATGTATTAATCAAGTGGCCAATAGATCTCATGCCTTCTCACGTCCACACAAGTCGAGTTCCGACACACTTAAACAAATCGTTGGCCACACGTGGCTTCCTCCGATCAAGTCACCTGGAAGAACGAATTAGGGTCTGGGAGAGCTTTAAACGTGATCTTCCGATTGCTAAAAAAGTGGTCGGCTTGGGAGTTTGTTATTAATAAGGGCAAGTTCGGACGGATTAAAATCTGATTTTAATCTAAGTCAAAGTCAAACAATCAATATCAACCACATCTTTTATGGATTCCACATATTTTCAATCACACATTTCAAAAATTTCTATCACAGTCCACTAAAAATCTGATTTTAATCAACACCAAACACCCTCTAAGTGTGTAAAAATAGTATAACTGGGAGTCTAAACTTGCATTACCCTTCAATGGTACCAAGTGTGAACTTTTATACTTGAGCAAAATGAATGAAGTCCATTGAATGATAGTGCACGTGGCCTCATCCAAACGACTTCCCTTTCTTGTCATATGCATCAATCAATCCCAACTTTAAATGCTATTACTACTTTTGTATCCATAATGCCTAGCTTGCACCTTAGACTGGACCAAATGGGATGATGGTGTAGGTAGTGATAGTAGTAGTGATAGTAGCAGTGAGTTGTCTCTGCCGCGTAGTTTAATTAGTGCCACGTGCGGAAATTTGTTTATCCTATGAGTAACAAAAATTAACCTTGTGAGCGACTTAATTTACACTTCAAATAAGAGATTATTATGAAGTGATAAAATTTTATAAATAATTTAGATCTTTGTAAGTTAAATTTTTTGGTGGTCATGAACTTTTTGAATTTGTCTAACATGGTCAAACTTCATAAATTGACCTAATTTAAACACTTTTAGCCATCCATGGCTACTAAATTATTTAAGTTTTAGCTCAATAATAGAGCACCGGGATTGGCACACGTAGTTGAGGGGGGAATTCATGAATGCATGTGCTTCAAATTTCACAAGCCCAGAGTAGCACCTAATTTTTACTAGCTTTAGACTAAACTTTGGGTAAAATATATACGATAAAAATGAAGACCAGAAAAAGATGGGAGAAGGACAAGATTCTCTTCTTATCTAAGAAGGTTTTGATAGGACTGAAAGATTTGCCAAATGAAAAGTAAGAAGTGAAGAAAAGAAAAGGTAAAGATTTTTTTTTTAACTACAATACTCGAAAGATTTTCATATATTTTTCATATACAATACCAAACATACATGTAGGTATCTTGTATCGATGTACCATGCATTTACATGGCAACACGAAGTTTATGAGCTGGGCTATGTTCGGTTGGAGGAAATTAAGTTGGGTGAAAGCAGTGGCGAAACCATAATGGGAGGAGCCGGAGTGGCAATTGTTCCCCCAATATTTCGAAAATTTAGAGAGAAAATTTAATTTACAAAATATTTGTATGTTTTTGAAATTTTATTTAAATTTTTTGAACTTTTTGTTTTTATCATATTCTTATTTTTAATCTTTCAATAAGAAAATTTTGTCCTCAATCGTGATTTTCATCCAAAACACCGTTAAAGTGCCATAAAATGAGGGATAAATATAGTATAATAAATTCATAAGTTGACCTATTTTCCCATCTAATGCCTAGTAAATTATTTATGTTATAGCTCAATAAGTGAGCATTACTATTAGAGTGAATGGCATCTAAATATTTGATAACTTTGGCATAAACTTTGGCTGAATCAATGCACAAACTAAAACTCCAACCCAACCACCTGTCCTATATACATACTAGAGATTGATTCGTGGTCTACTTTTCAAAACACAACCATAAAAAATAAAAATAAAAAGAACGATAAGATTTGTTCTTGACTGAGGGTCGGGTAAATTTTACGATCATTTTTAATTATACGATCAATCAAATTGGAATAACTATTGCGTTTATGAAAGTTAGGAATGTAAGCGGTTCTATTCGAGTATTTTTTGTGTTTTCTTCTTCTTCTCTCTTTTGTTTCACATTTTATAGAGTTAGTGGACGGTTGTTTTGGATAGTGACTTATATGGGTTGGAGATGAGGAACTTGGACTTAATGGGTCGAATTTGGGCCTCATTGACGAAGCCGGCTTAGCAACGAATGCCCATTTCATTGTAGTTTGGGCTAAAACAAAAGCTAACAGATGAAGGACGAGCCCATTGGCAGAAGATTTGTGTCATTTAATAGAAAGGTCTCACCACCACATAGCCCACTTCTTATGGCCGAATTGCAGCAAAAGGGAATTCTACTATTCTAGGTACCAAATAGAAGATTCTAGAAAGTTTAGGGGCAGATTCGCATCTACAAGAAGATTTAGGGACTGCTATAGCAATACGACATTCTGCATAAGTGGTGGTTGTACCATTCCATTATTGATGGAAGATGTGCAATGTAGAAATTGCATCATTATTTTGTCATCTTTATTAGAGACACTATAAGAAACATTCTCTAGCTTTGTAAATTGACCTATGTATCATTACACACGACTTCTTTTTGAGCCATAACTCATTCAAAATTAGGTTGATAGACCTATAATGTACTTATAATTTATAAAGAAAAATATGAAATTTTCTATGGTTAGTTACAATTTAATTTGTTTCATTTAATAATAAATTAGTACTTATAAAGACTTTGTACACCCATGATTTATAATAGCACGTTATATATATATATAAAAAAAAAAAAAAAAATTGTTGAAAATTTTGGGATTATTAATTAATTATCTATATTATGTATACATAATTAAAATATTGAAAAATGCAAAATTATAAACAAAATCTTATATTTATAAATTTAAATGCTAGAGTAAGATGTTAAATATAAACGTGTGTTTTTTCAGTTAAAGGAAGATTTAGCTAAAAACGGTAAACATTGTACGCCATCAAAATTTAAATTTAGCTAAAAAGTTATACTCTATTTCATTAAAACCCTTGAAACATTATACACCTTCAAAATTATTAAATGATAATAGAATCCTATTTTAGTTTGATATGTTGATTATAAAAGTTCAAATACACACACACTATGTCGAATGAGTTTTGCATATAACAAGTCAATTTACATTTTTTTTTTATTTAGAAAATTATTGTCTTCACAAGGACATTTTCGATTCATCGACCTCATTTTAGATGATATATTAAAGTGGTCACATGGTGCAATTTTTTAAACGGGAGAGAATGTTGTCATAAAGTTCGAGGTATTTCTATTATTGTCTTTTATTATTATGTCCTTATTTTTTATTTTTCTATTTATTTTTAGGAAGACTTGCCATTAGGGTTCCAAACCTTTTAAATTGTTGCAGACTATACTTGAACCTTTCATTTTTGTAGCTAAAATTCCAAACCTTTCATCTCGTGCAATTGGAGGATATGTGAATGGAATTCGTCCATTTGATCATTAGTTGACCAAAAATCAACGATTAGACCAAATTATCCCATATAAGATAATTAAATAAAAATTAAAAAGAAAATAAAATAAAAAATGTTTGGTCAGACCTTTGACATTTGATCAATGACGAACAAATTAATGAATTCCGTTTACATGCCCTCCAGCTACAATAGAGTGATGAATTGTTTGGAACCCAACTACAAAAATTAAAAAAACTTGGGTATAATTTTGTAACAATTTGAAATATTTGGACCCCAAATACAATTCTCCCTTGTCTTTATAAGTATTTGTCTTTTCATCAAGGGTGAGCATTGTACTAAATTTTCGATTACAAAGAAAACAGAATCGAACTGGAACCAATTATTTTCTTACAATGGAATTCCATCAATAATTATGGAATCGAACAATTCTGATTCAGTTTAGTTCGATTCTGTAAAAAAAAAATTCTAACTTATTAATGCAAATTATTATATAAAGTTGAATCGCCATAGGTTCATACCCACGTCCAAAATCAAAATAATAATCATCATTAAATGCAAGCCAAACGTTCCATTTTCATACAAAATATTGTATAATAAAAATAATCGCTAAATCAACAAATAAACATAATCAGTTAATTCTCCTTTCTTAAATTTGAGTAATAGAATCAGAATCTAACAAAGATAACCGTTTAATATTTAAGTGGTATCAAATCGGACGATTTTTGTTTGTTTGGTTATGATTCTTTTTTCGGGCCCTACTTTTCTTATTGCTTAAGATTTTGGGGTGTCTTTTTATGTAGAGAAGTATGTACAACTGGAATTTTCCGTTAAGTAATCATCAAAATAGTGCAACCTAAAATAACATTTGATTTATTTTATTTTATTTTTTTCTTTCTTCAGCTCATTTAATGGCAAGATATATTCAATGTTTAAGAGTATTGCTTATCTTCTGGTAAATTTAACTAGATGAATCGATTTGGATCCATCTCGAAGCATTGAATGCATGTTTAGTAACTACTTAGTACTCAGATCATCAAGACTATATATAACCTTGTTTGTGTTTTATTTTTAGTAATTGTGAATCATATGAAATGTGTGATTAAAGTTAATGTTTGACTTTGAAAAATAATTTAAAAGAAAACAAAACAAAAACAAAAACATAATTGCATTCATAGTTTTTTTTTTCCCCTTATTTAGGACATGCATATTTTTTTAAAATAATATTTTTGGAGAATATATGGTTTAAAAGTATGAAAAAATTATGCATCCATGTATAAATTACTTTATTGGGAGAATGCGTGATTAAAAATAAGCGAGAAAAAATAAATTTTTAAAAATTTGTATGAAATAAGGATACAATAAACTGTACTATTTAATCCACTCAAATCGTACTAACAATACGATAAGCATATTACTCTTGTCGAGACGTAATTAACACGAGAGTCACGTTTTGTTGTTCTCTTTGGAGATATTTTGAAGAGTTTTACTATAAAAACAGGGTTAGTGATCGGGTTAAAAATAGGAAAACATGTGTCGCGCAAAGATTGAACATTTTAAAAAAAAAAAAAAAAAAAAAAAATAGAACCACGCAACACCTGTTTCCAACCCCCTTCACCAACCCTGACTGACGAGCTTTATTCTATTTTGAAATGGAAGTACAATAATAGATAACAAAATATGGATATTTCAGGTAAGGACTCCCTATAGATTCTAATTTACAAATGAGGACTTCCAACATTCGAGTTGTCAGAAAAAAGGACTTATTTTCCTCACTATAAATTCCTCTACTTTCTCCCAATAACCCTTCACGCCATTCACTTTCATACCATTTTTGTCAAGTTTTCTTTTTAAGGAGAATACTAGTCCGAGTCACGTGCGCAATAGAATTGACTGATTTTTGATTATTTGTGAAGATATTACTAATTAAATCTTATTTAACAAAAAAAATTTCAATAGAAAATCTTAAAGTTACAACGAAAAATAAACAAATAAAAAAAAGAAAGTTAGAAACAAAAGGGGAAATTATTCATCATAAACAACCAATATAAATCAATTCAAATTTAAAAACACTCGTACACTAACAAACTACCAATATATTGTTGTTTATTCTTTCTTCCTCAATTTTCTTGTAATACAAACATTTAGAGACCTTGCATATCACATTTTAAGTTTTTGAAGGTGAATAGAAAAGAAAAATTAACTATTATGATTTTACGTTTAATAATTTAAGATAATTTTTATATTTAATTTTAACTGACAATATATTTATTATTATTACATAAAAATTAACGATTATGATTTTACGTTTAATAATTTAAGATAATTTTTATATTTAAACTTAATCGACAATATATTTATTATTATCATATTTTTATTTTTTTTAAAAAAAATTAAATCGATCCAAATGAATATTTATATCGTGAAATATAAACGTTGTAGGAAAAATAAAGTTCAAAAAAAGGACATTAGAATGTGATTGAAATTGAAAAGAAACATAAACAATCACGACTTTACGTTTCACAATTAATATAAAGTTATTTTTTATATTTAAAATTTATCGGCCATATATTTATCATGGCCACACTTCAACATTTCTAACAAATTTTAAATCGCTTAAAACGCATATTTGTAACTTAAAATACTGAATAAAAAAATCAGCTTAGACGGCTTATTTGAGCCGAGCTGAGCCAGAAAGTCATTCAGCTCGACTCGCGGATACTGAATAAAAAAAAAAGCCATCTTAGCTAAGCCGAGTTGAGCCAAAAACCCATTCGACTCAGCTCCCGAGATATGAACAGTAACAAGAGAACTCACTCTTTTATTTATGGTGGTAGATATGACTAGTCTTATTCAAAAGTCAGAGCTAAGTATTATTTAATTAATTATTTATATTGCTTAAGTCTAAATATTCTTTTTTTCTTGTTTAAAATTTAGGGTCTGTTTGGTTCGGATTAAAATATGATTTTAATCTAAATCAAAGTAAAACAATCAATATCAACCACATCTTTCATGGGTCCTACATTTTTTTAACCATACATTTCAAAAATTTTTTATCAAAATTCACTAAAAATCTGATTGTAATTTACACAAAACACCCTCTTAATGTACTTTTCTTATTTCTGGCAGTCATTGGTGGTGTTTTTGAAGTTCCAAAAGTCAACTTATTTTGTTGTAATGAGGTACAAAATTTATGATAGATCTCTTAAAAAAGTATTTATATGTGAATACCTTCAAAAATAAACACCTATAATTGGAGCATCTCACGAATCAGGGGCGAAATCATGAAGGAAGTTTAGTAGGAGCGAAACCTATTAAGTAACAAGAACAAAACGTGCTAAATATTTCATTAAGAATAAAGCTATATGTACATGGTCACATGAGGCCTATACGTTACACGGGGCCAATTGTGTGGCCGTGTAAATATAGCAGGGTCATTTGATTAATTAAACCATACACATATAAATTATGAGTCATAATCCGTGCAAAGTGAATATTAAGTTTATCTGATGCTACTTGTTTAACATAATGAAGTACGATATCAGCATCGAGATACAGTGTTACTAAATAAACACAACGATTACCTAGCAGAGAATAAGTCGAATAAAAGAACAACAAAATACTAACTACATAGTTTTAGAAGAACAATTTTAACTATTTTTTTCTATCACAAAACACTATAAGAGAACTTGCACTTTCGTTATATCTTTCAAACCCTCAAAAAATTTGTAAATATTTTCCTTTCTTGAAAATGAAGATGATGACGAACTGTACATTACGTAAATTAGGTTAATGCAAGGGAAAATATGTAATTAGATAGCAATAGCTCTTTTTCTAAGTGATATAATGCCACTAACAAACAAATTATGAATGCGAAACAAATATAGTTACTTAAGTCCTGTTCTCTTTGTCGTTTTCAAGCCGTTTTTTGTTTTTAATTTTTCAAAACAACGAAAATACGTTCTTTATCTTATTTTCGAAAATGCATTTTTGAAAATGGAAAAAAAAAAAACTGAAAACGAAAAACGGATAAAACATCATTTTGGAAAATGTCACAAACTCACAACCAAAAAACGAAAACAGATCGTGGTGGAAGCTCAAAGGATTCTATACGGGATCTTCAAATCAATGGCTGTTTGTTCTGGTTTAGACGAATCTAAGGCTTCACGACGGGCAGTTTGAATCAAGGTTTCGCATATTCAAATAAATGTTTTGATTCTTTGCTTGTGATAATCTTTGGTTATTTGCTTGCTATTCCATGTCATAGTTGTTGGGTCCGATTTCGCCTTTGTTTTTTTATTTGTTTGGTGTGAAAATTGAGTCGGGTTGGGTAATAGTTGGGGCGGTCAATTCGGTGGGGGAAAGGTAGATGGTGGTGGAGGCGGAATTGCAGGTTGAATTCGTAGGGGGAAGGGTAGCTGGTGGGGGAGGTGGAATTGATAGAACGATTTCTGACCTTCTGGAGCAATTGCTGGACAAGGCTGTGATGTTTCCTGGAAGCAATTGTAGAGATAGAATTATGTTCCTTGTTATTGTCACCACATTTCAGGCTGAAAACACGTAATAGAAACTTTAGATCTCATCACCTCGTCGGAGCAAGAAAAATGATTTCATTGTTTTCGACCCATAAGAAACCAAAGATCACCTGTTTGACTCTCTAAATTTCTAGTTTTCCACTCTTCTAAAAGCTTGTGAACAATGTTTCAAGCAGGGGTTGTAGTTATTACCTGCAAATGCCATGTACTTTTGGCTGTCGACAACATTATTCGAGTGAAAAGAGCCTATCTTGTATCTTCTCCTAGATAGATAACCAGCTAGGAAACAACAATAAGCAAGGCATTATGTTTCTCTCTCAGACGGTCCTTAAAAATCTTGAATGTTTAATTTAAGAAGATTGGAGTTCAATGAATGTAAGTAAATAAGCATGTTTGGCCTGTCTATCAGTGCAATGTATAAGAGATTGCAGAAGAATTTGACATCAGAAGAGTTGTTGCCTTCGTTGTGGGATAAGTTGAAGGTATATCTCTTTTATAGTGTGACAGTTGGTTTAAGATTAAAAACCTTCTGGGAGTTTGATTTTCCAATTTCAGGATGATGCACCTTAAATTATTGATGATGGACTGAGTGATGAGAAATGGAAATGAAATCTGAATGCATATAGGTAAACTTGAAATGTGAGAATATATCTGAACTTGATTCACAAATAATTAATCTCTGTGGTAGAACTGTTAATGTAAGATTGGTCCTTTTGGTATGTTCAAGGAAAATAGACATACTATCAGGACGTTCTGCTCAAAAGGATCATTTATAGGCAATTTTTTTTAACGCCAAAAGAGATTCAGTATACATGAAAAAAATTGAAGAAACTGATTGGGGACAATACTATCTACTTGTACCTTATAAGTTTTATTTTCATAGTGAAATAAGATTTTTGCTTGGAAGCACATAATCTTCCAACTCAATCGTCTACTTTACTGAAATAAGCAGTCTTTTCTAAATAATTCTTATACAGTAGTCAGCTTGCAGTTGGAAATTGTTGCAATGCACCACTTACCAGTTTTAACCACAAGCATCACCATTTGTCTCTAAAAACATGTAATATATCTATCTGATAAACAGGCTTTACAATGACATAAACCTGATATCTATGAATTTCCAGGGGTCATTGCTATAGCAAATCCAAATGGGATGTCATTTGAAAGATGCTATATAGTTAGTTTTCCCAGGGTTATATGTAATAGTTGGGGACCTTTTAATAGATGGAAGTGGCCTATTATGGCCAACCACCAGCAGCATCAGGGGGTAACTTTCTCTGGGGCCTATTATAGGATCATAATTCGAACTAGAATGAAGATTAGGTCATATAAGTTCCTTTTATAGACGAGTGTGCCACCTATGTTCGATATAGAATTATGGATAAGATTATGATCCTATAACAGCTAATTGTAACTACTAAGAAAGAGTGTGCAAACTCCATTAATTTGTATCTTTTAGATCATTTAATTAATTCTAGAATACCACATTAGCCAGGGCAAACTTCTTGTGAAACAATAAACTTGAGGCCCGTAGAAAGACATCGATGGCAGAGCGTGCAATGACAATAGTTTAATTGAGACTTCACTAGAATTCTTTCACCGGTACATCTGATTTTGTAGCACTAGATTGGTTCAAAATCTATGTAACGCAAACAATTTTTTTTTTTCACAAATTGCTTTAGTATTTTACTATCCACAGGTGCTCCTATTAATTCTTTATATTAGCGTGATTTTTACTTAGAGAGTTGATATAGGATGTACATGTTCCTATAGAATGACTTATACAATGAGTGTCGAGGGGGGTGTAGCTATGTTTCTGATGATTGTAGGGTACACTACCCGATATAGTATTATTGGTGATATGTTTCAGTATTCCAACAACACGATACACAAATGGTTTAAACGAGTGATAATGACTGTTTGTTCGTTTGGCACATAGATAATCTAGCCCACAAATCAAGACGTTGTGCATGAACAGATTTTGCACAAATATCCTTTCTTTAAGGATTATACAGGCGCAATAGATGGTACACATATTGCAGCTTGAGCACCTGGATCAAGACAAACATCTTTTTGTGGAAGGAAAACAAATGTAACACAAAATGTGATGTTAACATGTGATTTCGATATGAAATTCACTTTTGTGTATTCTGGGTGGGAAGACACGGCTAATGACTCGCGAGTATTTGTTGACGCAGTCACAAGAAGATCGAACAACTTTCCAACGCCACGGGGAGGTATATTCTTGTACTTCAAATATTTATTGTGAATGTATCTACAGTGTTACACTGTGTGAGTTTTTTTTTTTTTTTTTTT
>CAIGRO010229929.1:0-11646 GCA_903798355.1 Fraxinus baroniana | reverse complement strand
TTTTCATTCCTAGGACTCCCACGCTTTCTTCTTAGTGTCTTCTTTCTTCTTCCTCTCCATTAATCTAGATTATGATCAGCATATCATTCGCTTAAGTTGATATCGAAATTCTTGGACAATGTGAGTTCATAACTTGAAAAGAGTTTCAAAGATTATGAACTTAAGAGCAGGACGAAAGATATGCTCGATTAAATTGAGATTCACACACACACACACACATCGTAATCGATCGAGTTATACAAGGAAGCGCCCAACTTTTAACATAATATCTATCTCTTAGTCTTTTGATACATCAATAGTAATGAACGTTTTAATATTACTACAAAAAAAAGAGTCGACGAAGGAATTATAGCTTGACGACAATTGAACAAGTTTGATTTTGTCACACCATGTGATATTTTCTGTTGTATATTATTTTGATATATTGTTAGATGTCAATTGGGGATGACGAATATGAATTAATAGTCTAAGTGAATTAATGATAAATGAAAATTCATAGTCCAACTGATGAGATTGTTACTTTCATCTAATAGTTCTCACTATTTTTCTTTCGAAAGCCATGACCTTCATATGTTATATAGGGCATTCCTTGAACTTTTTGTTGCATATAGTAAGATTTGATTCTACTCCTTAAATTCCTACAAACATATATTTTTTGTGTAAATATTCTACTCCTAGATTCGTGCCGAAGTTTAGTGATAAAGGTAGAAATTTTGTTTCTCTTCACGTGTCCATGATGTGCGACTTTTGTAGAATGAAAAATCTATTTAACTTTGAGTACAGCTAAATGGAACAAAAATATTTTAAATAAACATATGGTGAATTATCTCGTATTTGAATTATTATCAAACTATTTTTCGAGTATAAGGATGGCAACAGGATGGGGTCGAGACAACCTCTCCCGCCATGTCCCCGTCCCATTACTCATTTAAGGCAAGGCGGGGCGGGGTTCTTGCCCTGTTTATTTATTTTTTTTTTATAAGTTTTTGATAATTGATTTTATCGCCCTCATTCATTAAACTGAGACAATGATATAATTTTTAATCTTTACTTATTTTTAAAAAAGTTAAATTATTCAAATATATTTGGTAAACTAAGACTTTTATTGTTTGTCATATTTTTTAAATAATTTTAATTGTAATTTTTTTTATTAGAACTAATGAAATTTCGTGAAATTCTCTATTTAAAGTGTTGAATTATATATAAAAAAACTTTAAAAAATTAAACGGGGTGAGGTGGGGTGGAGCACTCGTTACTTATCTCTGTCCCGAACCTGCCCCTGGCAAAATTTTCCATCATGTCCCCGATCCGAATATCCGATTAAGCTGGTAATTTTCATCCCATTCGGGGTGAGGCCCGGCGAGTTTTGTCGTGTTTTTTTGCTATCCCTAATCAAGCAACTATAGTATGATTTCAATCTTTTCATTTTCTCGATGATTTAAGCCTCGATAATTATTGACCTACAAACAAGTCCAGAAAGTGCATGGACCAGCCTAGCCCAACCCATATTGGGCCTTGGGGCAAATTTGGACTGACCTTTTAATGGGCAGGCCAATAGACACGATCTCGATTGGATCGAATTGTTATCAAATGATCTAATTAACTCAAAACACTGCCCAACTCTACACCCCTAGTCATCTTGTCACTACTCACCATATAGGTGCTTGCTCGGGAAATCTAAAAATTGATTTTGATAAAAATGAGTGAATTTACACGAAATAAGCGATGTTACTGTAAACTTATGTAATGTATAATCTCCTTTTCACAGCTGCTCTATTAGACCTTTACACAGCTGTTCTACCAGACCTTTACCAGGTCTGATAGAGCAGTTGTGAGGAGGGGGGGTGGGTTTTTCACATTTTGGGGGTGGGGGTGGGGGTGGGTCCTCTGGCAAAAGGCCTCTCCTAGGCCTGGAGGAGAGTTTTCCAATTAAAATTAATTCTTAACTTATGATCAATTTTTAAGCCAAACAAGCACTAATGTAAAAGTGTAGATGCTTCCAGAATCAAGTGCGTCGTTTGACATTACAAATCACAGAAAACTGAAAACCCTCTCTCTCTATCTCTCTCTCTGTTCTACCCCAAATTTTTTTTGCTTTCCTCTTCCCGCCATTTCATTCTCTCTATTTGCCTCAAGAATCTCAAAACACCCCTTAAAAGTTTAAACACTTCTCTCTGTTTCTATATTCCGACCAGTGAGCGTTTCTATCTAAAAGATATAAGGTTCGTATATTTACACATACGTGCATTATTCCTTTTTTTATGTCTTTAATTATATGCCTAGAATTTTTTGTGTTGAAATTCGCACCGTTTTTATATGGGTCGGCTGTTTGAATTGAGATTCAAGCAGTTATTGCTTCCAGTTTATGTGTTTGTTCAATTTCTATTTTACATATCCATTGATATTTCGATCCAATTTCTGATTTTTTTTGCTCCCTTTCAACATTTCAGAAGTCTAGGGTTTTAAAATATTAATTCCTAATTTCATTTCATTTTTCAAAAAATTGGGCCGATTTCTTACTCTTTAGGAAAGTTGATTTTTTAACATTTTGAATTTTTATGGAAAATTGCTTTAGGGGTCAAGAATAAAGGAAAAACAACTTAACTTTTTCTTAGTAATATAACGTTCTTTAAATTGCACATTGTTCATATTTATTCGTTTTAGCTTAAACATAATTGTTAAATTTTGTTGAATGTTTATGCAGTTTTAGTGAGATAATGGCGTTGCCTTCTGGTTTTTGGTTTGTTTATGTTACACGGGTCTGATTTTTCTTTGGATATTTTTTGTTTTGAGATTTATATTTAAATCTGCCCTATGTTCTTGCTTAGATATTGGATGTGTAGAAACCCATCTAAATGTGAATGTTAATAGGTTTCAGCACTTCCGAGGAATAGAATTTTCATGATTTTTAAATTTGTTATGAAATAAAGTAGGAAAGTGCGGTACATGAATGGTTCAATTGAATAAGTATATACCATGGAGTGTATAAATTCACGACTTTAAAGTCATGATTGAAAGTCATCACTGAGCCCTTTCCTGGAATGCAATCTCTTGGTGGGCTCTTAGAGAAAATCTTACTATTTCTCTGTTCAACTTGCACTATGCATAAAAAGAAAAAGCACAGAAAATGTTTATTATAGTGACAATTACAACATGAATCATAAAAATGTACGTTATTTCCAAAACGTAAAATGTTTCTTTATCATCCAATGTATTTAATCTTGGTTCTGATTGAATGAGTTGTGAATCCTCTTGAAAGTGAAAGACAACCTGCTAAGAATCATAATAGACATGGCATTCGACATTATGAGATAATGTTTCAAGAAAGTAGGACTTGATTTTTGAGAGCGAGGCATTTGCCTAAGTCTGCAAATAGTAACGTAGATAATCCCAAATCTTAGAACATAATAATTTTCACAAATTAATTAAAGACAAAGAAACAAATATTTGCCTGTTCAATTTTTAGAAGTGGAGTAATTGCAATGCAGTTATAGAAAAAACTGGTTTCTCTATGTTACCACTCTAGATTGCATAATATGATGATGGTTTTGTATGTTTCTTGAATGGTTGGATGTTTTATAGAACCTAAGTATGTTTTTCTGTTAGACACATACATCAACCTAGCAAGAGTTCATTTATCATATATTCACTAATTACGATATAAGTAAAATTTCATTAACTTCATTAAAGCATTTGTTTACGACATTTTCAAACTCCCGTTTGACTTGTGATTTTCCTTAATATGCTTTATTTCACTTATTTTGCATTAGTGAATTTTTCTCTTAATTGGTCAAAATGTTATCATTGTGAAACTATAAGTTAATGAGAGTGATGGGGGTCATGCATTATTAGTTCAACATAGTTCCTTGCATGTATTACTCCATTAGTTTCTAACTTCAAATTATTTATGAACAATGTGCATTCGTTATGGTCTATTTGTAATGTCCTTTAGACCATTTTTGCTATCATTCATTCTGTATACTTTGAAGAAAAGAAGAAACATAATAAGAAATATAAAAGTGAGTATAGAGCATCAATTAATTACGTACTATAGATTTTCTATAATTAAATTCAGGACCCATTCTTTCAATATTCATTAAAGCTTTTTAGCCCATTATGTTAATAGATCTGCAATCGTGAGTTTAGTGCTTGTATTTCAGTTGATATTTTTTTTCTTGAACTTAATTTTTAGCAGCAAAGTTTTTCAATTATGCCCCTGTTTGAGTGAGATTAAAATCAGATGTTAAATAGATTTTGGTAAAAGTTCGTGAAATATGTGGTATGGGTCGAAATGTGTAGTTAAAATTATTTATTGACTTTGACTAGTTGTGCTTTGCACCCATATAATACATTTTATTTTCAAAAAGGGAAAATTGTGCAAAATTATTGTAATAAATTTTCAGCGGCTTGGTAAAAGTGAAACCTCAAATCTTGAAATAAAATTCCACAATTGTAAAAATATTCTTGTTTGTATATACCAGCCTCTTCAAAAAGGAAAAATTGTGCAAAATTATTGTAATAAATTTTCGGCGGCTTGGTAACAGTGGAAAAGGGAGAAAGTTTTTAAATTATATCCTATTGGATTAAACATGCTGGTATGCTCGATATATTTAGTTACGATGGTTTTCCGTTAATTAATCACAATATTTCTGAGCAAAACCAATTGATAAATTGTCATTTTTGACCTTCAAAAGGCCAAATGACAAGCTGTAGTTGCTGTTCACAATGCGTGCGCATTCGCGCGCCCCATACACACACATAAAGTTAATAGTTTACCCTTTCACTTGCCATAAGGTGTCCTCCTGTTCATGGTATTGGCACTATACTTTCGTGGCATAAAGCAATGACTGATGAGCATATTGAACCTCAAAATAATGGAAGGATGAGGGGGAAAAAAAAAAAAAAGCCAGAGATGGAAATAGAAGATGAGATAGTAGTACAAGGAATTTTCTTGGAAGAGATTGTTTCCTTACCTTACGTGTGTTTTTGGCTATGATGCTCGAACTCGGGTACGTGTACGTACGTAAGTGTCGGTTCTTTTATTTTCTAAAATATAGGGTATGAAGATATGGTTAAATAGAGTCCAAATTTTAGAAATGGGTACATAGACACGTCTTTCAAATTTCAATTTCTTTTATTAACCCAAGATGTTATTTTAAATAGATCAAAGTCAATTGTTCACAAAGAAGGAAGTGAGTATTGAATAAAGGGTCAAAACGAATAAAATAAAATTTTACGATTTAGTTTTTAATTATGGTAAGTTAATTACTAAATTGTTATATAAAATAGAACATGAATGATTTGATTGCAATTTGGACTTAGTGAAACACTTACATTATATGAAACCCATTTTCATTTTATGCAAAAAAAAAACCTGAAACAATCGATGCAGAGATGAAAAGAAGGGGAAAAAAAAAAGAAAAGGGAAAGAAGAAAAGGAAGGGAAAATCTAATGTTGTCGCCTTCCTCCACCCTCTTGACAGTGGTGTTAGGTTTAAACGAGAAAGAAGAAAAGGGAAAGTGAAAAAAAAAGTAGAAAGAAGCAAAAGTGGCGAAGCATTCGATTGAAATTTGGAGGATCCGACGCATATCTCATATCCATACTCGTGTTGCGTCGTGTCGATACCGATACTTCGTTCATTTCAAAGAGTCCGAGCAGTAGAGGTTTTTGGTGCCTTCAATTTGAGTATTTATGTGTCAGAATAGAACAAAGTACATTTATATTGCATTCTATGATGGTAATGGTAAATTTCCATTGTTGGTTCAATTCCTAAACAAAATATATGACCTAACAAATAGCAAGAAAAAAGGATATAATTGACTAGATTAAACTATAACATGATTAAAGGGAGTGAAACTTTGAAGTTAAAATCTGTAATTGACTACACACACAAACAATAGCATGATCGAGGTGGGAACAAAATGTTAAATATTAAAACATCTGTACTTGTGCAGATTCCTATGATTAGGGAATCTCACCAGAATACACAGAATTTTGTAATGAAGAGCACAATAGGAGTTATGCTAAAAAAGAAAGTTAAAAAGAAAGAAATCTGGTTCATGAAAATAACCCTGCAATTTATGGAAGTTGAACAGAGTCACCTAGTAACCTGATTTTATTTTTTTAAATTCACTTCTACTTGGACACACTTGACATCATGTTTAGTTAGAGTGATCAAGATTCTGTGACCGGAGTCCAGCTTTTATGGAATTGAGCAGAATGAATCTAGATACCCGATTTTGTCTTTTATTCACTTCTACTTTGTCATACACTTGAAATCATGACATGATTAGTAGAGTTATCAAGATTCTGCAAATCAGAGTCTTCTTCTGAACTACTTTTGTGATCACATTTTTCCCCTTACTGTTTTCTTCCCCCACCACCCACCTTGTCTTCTAGTGAGTGCACATTTTTCTTTAGGTCTTTGGTTTACTGTGTGCATATTTGGTTGAACAATGAAAATACTGAACACCATGGTTTATAAATTGGGAAATGACTTACTGGCAATGAGTTGAGATGAAAACCTTTGTGGTAGCCTATAAAAAATGATTTATCCATCTACCGTAAAGATGTATCTTATCATCATATAATGCAAGCTGTGAAATCTCGAGTATCTGATGGAACATGAATTGACTTTTTTGATTTCCTTATATCATAAAGATTTCTATATGTTGATGGAGTGCTCTTATTTGTTTTCCTTTTAAGGTTGTGCCTACGGTCGGTCTATATGCCTATGGTTGGGCTGCCCGATAGTTCTCTCATTACCCAACTTCCATCTAAACATCTTTGCATCGCAGCTATAGAAGCTTCAATTTGGTAATAGCTATTGTTGTGCTGCACTTTTCATTTTATTTTTGCTTATATTAAGCCTAAGAAAGCATCCTTGCTTTCTGTTTTTTTCTTCATCATGGTTGTTTCAATTTTTTTCCCTTTTGCGACGAAGAAGTATACTTGGTAATGAATGAACTTGGAAAGTAATTCCTATGGAAATATCTTCGCATTTGTCTGCAGAGTGTAACTATGCGGAGGAACTATCTGGATACATGGTTGACTTGGCGGAAAGAGCATAGTTATATGGTTTGAGCGGGAAGAGAATTTGCAGTGCTGTTGATACTACTCTTGAGGAATTTGACCAGTAGACTTTCCTGTTACTACTTCACATTGAGGATGGAGTGCAATAAAGATGAGGCCTCCCGAGCCAAAAGGATTGCAGAGGAGAAGATGGAGAACAATGACTTTGAAGGGGCAAGAAAGATTGCTTTGAAAGCGCGAAATCTGTACCCTGAACTTGAGAATATAACACAGATGCTGGCCATATGTGATGTTCACTGTGCAGCTAAAAATAGGATTTTGGGATCTGAAAAGGACTGGTACGGAATCCTTGGGGTTGAAAAGTTGGCTGATGAATTGACCATCAAGAAACAATACCGACGACTTGCACTTGTTCTCCATCCTGATAAGAACAGATTTCCTGGTGCAGAAGCTGCTTTTAAGCTGGTTGGGGAAGCAAATTTAGTGCTTACAGACCCAGCGAAGAGGTCTTCATTTGACAGTAAGATTAGAGTTTCTGTTAGTTCGACTCCATCAAATCAAACCCCTCATCACATAAACACAAATCCTTCTTTTAAGAAACAATATGGATTCCAAAATAAATTTCCAAACTATTTTGCTGATAAATTCAGTAGTCTGAATCATCATCAAGCAACAGGATTTAATTCAACAGTTGGACAGGGAATGTTCTGGACTTGTTGCCCGTTTTGCTTTATTAAATTCCCTTGCCAGAGAGAAAATGGGAACAAATCTTTGCAGTGCCCTTACTGCTTAAAAACCTTTATTGCTTATGATATAGGTTCTCAAGGTGTTTCCATGGGATCCAAATGCAGTCAGCCCAGTGCTCCAGAGGTGTTTCCGAATGTAGGGACCCCAAATCAAGCCCCCCCGAAAATGGGTGTGCAAAGTAACATTAGATTCCCAGCTCCTGGTGCAGGATCTCAGGGGAGTGCTAGTGGTAAAACAAAACAAAAGACCCAGAATTCCTATTCAATGAGTGGTGGAAACAAAAGGGGTGGAATGCCCAATGGTGATGTAATGACTAGAGAATCAGGTGATCAGAAAAACAAAAATAGGAAGAGGGGTAGGAAGAGGGTAGTGGAATCTAGCGAGAGTTGTGATACATCAAGTAGTGACAACATAGAAGATGTGGCCGTTGAGGAAAATTTTGGAGATCCTGCTAACATGGGAGATTCTGGACTTAATAGTAACCACTGTGTACGAAGATCAACTCGGCAAAGGCAGCATATCTCATACAATGAAATTGATGACGACAATGACTACAATGACAATGCCATCCCTCCAAAGAGATCATGTAGTGATAGCAAAGAAGAGCAAGAGGATTCTCTAGATACTGAAGATTTGAAGGGTGGTAATGCAAATAGCTTTCATACTGATGCAGATAATGCAGGAACTGAAGAAATAGATGATTCTCAAACAGATTTAGATGAAAAAATATATGAGTGTCCTGATCCAGAATTTAATGATTTTGACAAGGGCAGAGAGGAAAGTTGTTTTGCTGTTGATCAAATGTGGGCTTGTTTTGATACATTAGACGGCATGCCAAGATTCTATGCTCTGGTCAGGAAGGTAGAGAGTCCTGGATTTAAATTGCAAATTACCTGGTTAGAAGCTGATCCGGAAGACGAAGATGAGAAGAATTGGGTTAGAAAGGAGTTACCTGTCAGTTGTGGCAGATTCAAGCGTGAGATGACTCAATATTCTTCAGATCGTTTTACATTCTCTCATCAAGTGCTTTATGAGAAGGGTAAGAAGAGAGGTTCTTTAGTCATATATCCTAGGAAAGGGGAGACTTGGGCTCTTTTCAGGGACTGGGATATAAGATGGAGTTGTAACCGAAAGAATCCTAAATGTTTCAAATATGAAATTGTGGAGGTTCTCTCTGATTTTGTTGAAGGTGACGGTGTGAAGGTTGCTTACTTGGATAAAGTTAAAGGATTTGTGAGCCTATTTCAGCGAATGGGCGAGAGTGAGGCTGATTCATTTTTTATACAGCCCAATGAACTGTTTAGGTTCTCTCATCGAATTCCTTGTTTTAGAATGACTGGTGCTGAAAGAAACGGAGTTCCAGAAGATTCTTTTGAACTTGATCCCAATTGCATACCTCTCAATCCTGATGATTTGTGGTACCCTGATAAGGAAAATGCATTCAAAGCAAACATAGATGCTGAAGTCGACCCAAAGTAATTTGGCACCTGAGAGTGAGCATGCTGAAGTTGTGAACTTCAGACAATTGTTGAGATTATGTCTAAACTGAAAATACCTTCCATTTTGTAGTATATTTATTAAATATGAAGGAAAACATGACGGTGTATCCAGTCCATGGCAAAGGAATTGCTAAATGCTACTCTACCCAGCCACAGTTTCAGGGAGAATATATGGAAAAGATGGAGTTGAGGAACTAGAATCCTTCTGAAATTAAACTGTTGTTACTAGAAATGATTGTAGTTTGACATGGTATTTTAACATATTGCCTCAACAGTTACCTCCTTTTGTAACTGCAGCTGTTTTATTCTAGATAGGGGATGAACCCCATGTTTTTGCCTTGTAGCGGACCTCCAGTTAGGTTTATTTCTTTTATGATGTAAAGATCTATTAGACATGCTAATCATGGAGGGTTCTGTATGTAACTTGAAATGACCTTTTCTTTTTCTTCTGCTATGATCTCCTTGATGATACATGGTGCAGGAAGACGGTCTATGGAACGTGCCTAAGCTTTTGCTTACTCGCCTCTAATTTATTAGCTAATTGGACAGTAAATGTGAATTTTAACTTTTGATGCATTTTTGTTTGTACGTGACATGAATAAAATGAGAGAACGCAGGTTGAAACTTAAAAGCAATTGCTAGTTTCTGCCTATACAATCTTCAAGATCAACCATGTGTTTGAATGATATTATTTGTCGTCAGTAAACATCATCACGTGTCTATATGATAGTGAGATTTTTGATTCATTGGTCAGTACTGGAAAATAAATTAAGAGATTTATTATCACCAACACCAATAATGGTATATTTTAATGATGAATATTTTTTTGAATGGTTGTTATTTTATTGCTATAAAAAGTGGTTAGGTATTTGAATATTCACATCAACAATCATTGGGGTGTGCACTTTGTCAAGTTACTGGTGGCCGAGTTATGGGAGCCAGCAACATTTGAAATTATCTTAAATTTATGTATAAATTTTTGAAGTTTTTTAACATATGCAAATTACATTTTGTTCTATCTATTTTGCTATTGGGTTAAACGAATACGGCTATTTTTCTTTAATCAATGGAGTGTACGAGATGTAAGGTGTTTTCATTGCTTTATCCAAAAGTTATTGTTGAATTACCCTCCTTTCAAGCATGTTCCTACATTATCTACACATTCCATCGAAATGCTACAACATTGATTAGAACACGCAGAGGCGGACGTAGAACTTTAAAATTAGGGGCACAATTGAACTTGCAAAGAAGGTTGGAGAAAAATTACGTTCAAAAAATCGTACCCATTGTAATTTTGTATTTGGAAATTTTCATGGAATGTGACTTTTTCGGATGTAAGATTTTGAAAATTTTTGATGTTATATNTAATTGATTTTTTTTCTTAAAAAAAATGCGAGTTAGACTTTTTTTTTAAGACTCATGTTTAACTATTTTCGATATCTGTTTGGACTATTCGATATGCTCATAATATAGTTTTTGAAATAAGTTTTGAAATTACACGAGCAATTTGTAGATTCGATCAGTGTACAATCGTCGGAGAATTTTTAAAATTAGCATGTTATCGAAATTCAAATTTATTGTGATTTTGCCCTTATTTGGTGGAGATTAAAATCAATTTTTTAGTAAATTTTAATAAAATTTAAACAGTTATAGATTCCATGAAATATGTTATTAAAATTAATTGTTAACTTTGATTTAGATTAAAATCGATATCAAACATGACTTAAAAAAATTCCTTAAAAGTTGGGAGTCACGAATTTTTAAATTGAACAAGTTGATAAAGAAAAAATATAGTTACTTCTTAGCCATGATCTTTACAGAGAAAGGATAGCAATTATCAATTTTGTCCGTTCTAGATTAGACATTTACTAAATTGCTATGAGTACGTATGTGATATTTATAAGAAAAATTGGTATCTAAATTTGTTATGAGACTTATGCCATGTATTGGGGAAAAAACACTGCAAAATGTCAAGACATTAATATCTAATCAAGCAAAATGATCTTTCCAAACATATCTTCATTTTTTAGGTGCACGATCAAGGTAAAACCTGTTGAAAATTGGTTTAGAAGATTGAAAATTTAGTTTTAAGTGTCAAAACTAAAAATTTGGAAAAAATGATTTTCGTGTAAACTTTGTCCAAATATCTGAACTTGATCCGATGGTCAAATTACAAATATAAATACACTAACTTGTTCTACTTGTCGAGTAGATCGTCATGGTATATTTGGAATATCAAAATCAATTCCAAATGAATGAGAAATTGCGGTCCAAAGTTGGATTGAAAAGAGGATATACGGGCTGAGAAATTGCTAACTTTATCGCTCGAGAGAGCATAAAGGACCCTTTGGACATCCATTGAGCATC
>CAIGRO010229925.1:0-21367 GCA_903798355.1 Fraxinus baroniana | reverse complement strand
TATTCTCTTTGTATTGTCTTATTTTCTCTCTTATTTTCTTTCTTAAATTCAACTCAAAGAATGCAACACTATTGTAAAAAGAACATTTACTATGAAATCAGATCAATCCAATGCACAAAAGTGACGATATATCCAGTAATCAAACAAAATCATCAGTCAATCCACTAAACCCAATTCATCCACTGCTCGAGAGCTCAAATTTCCACAAAATAACTTTAGCAAGCATTACAATCAATAAAAAATAATAAAACCAACCAGAAAAAATCATAACTTCACACTCTACATCGCAAAGTTCATAATTATGGAAATATATATCCAATCTGCATAATCTGGTCCAGTCCGAATCTAACCGAGGACCAATGAAAATGTTAGAAATGGAACAATTTGTGCCATATCCAATTAATTATACAAACGAGCTGCAATAGAACCAATCGATTCTAATTAGATCGGATCTGTTCTTTATATTGAAAAATTATAAAAATAAAAGCACAAAATTACTAGTCAATAGAAAAAATAGAGTATAAAATCACTGACCATTTTTTTAATCCAACAATACAAAAAATAATTGAATATGACAATAAACAAAAATCCACTTCAAAGCTCAACATCAACTCAAAAAGGCGAAAACAATATAAATTATTAAACATAGCATAAACATTAAAATTTAGATTGAAAAATAGTCTTTTGAGAAAATCCGTATAACAATATCTGATAATCTTTAGTAATTATCAAAGATCTTGATTCTTAATGGCCAGTTACTTGAAAACAACGAAAAAAATTGAATTCTTATGAAATATTGAACTACAAATATATTTTTTCATATTGTGTTGCATTAAAGCTACGAATTTGTAAAGTATTTATGTAATAATTATTTAGCTCGTGCATTAGACAGCTCGAGTAATATTTGGCATAGGTCAGTTCACTGGAATTCAGGTATTGACTATTGAATCATAGGTTTCAAATCTTCCACACTCAAAAATCTGTCAAAACATACATTTCACCCAATCAAGACACGTTTTTGCCTCTGATCAAGAGGGTTAATGCCGAATGGGTGAGTCTACATGTACCGGCGGCACTCCATCCAATAGGGGGGCGCCGAATGTTCATTATGGACACCCCTATGTACACCGTAATATACTTCTATCATTTTCCTTGTTGAATAAACCTTCAGGCGAATGATATTCTTCCCATCCCATTTCAAATTCAATGTAAGTCTTGTACGAATCATAAGCCCCCGCCTTGAACTCCAAGTTAAGTTTCTGATCATTATCGTAATCCATCTGTCTTTTTAAAATAAAATTAATAAAAGGGATTTATTTGTAATCTCTGAAATGACTGGGCCAAAAACAAGACAAAAAAATTAGTTAGGAATATGATCGTTACTTTTGCCAAAATTGGTACCACAAATGCTAATGGCCCTTTTGAACAAAATTCATCAAACATGACTATTTGCATCAAAAATGAAAACGTTAGAGACAATTTACGCCACTTTTTAAAGATTTGGGACCATTTAAGCTAATTTTTCATTTTTTAGTTATAAGTTACCTTTTTTTATTTATACGTGAATTTTTTAGCTCTTATTTCCTCGCAAGTAATTTATGTAATTTAATTTAAATAAATTTTCCTAATTTATAAAATGGTGAATAAATTGTACAACCTAAACCCTCACGCTTCATATTAATTTTATACGGTTAGATAAAAGAGGATAAGCATCCTTAACTAATGAATTAATGATATTTATCATGATGATAATAAAACAACGGTTCAATTTTTATGGGGGCGACAGAAAAATGTGAAAAATATTTCATCATCATGATAATAAATAACATTACTCTTAATTAATTTAATCCTAACACTAGTTGTGCACCAAATACCGGACGTGCTCCCACAGTATTATGAATTCTTAGTAACCAATGAAAACGTAGAACTAGACATCAATAACTCGTGCTAGCTAATTGCATCAAGGCAAGCTTAACTCACAAAAGACAAACACGATCAATCAATCATATTTAGGGCGTGTTCGGTATCGAATTAAAATTGAAAAATTAGCCATTATTGTTGACTTTTATTAGACGAATGGGACCCAATAACGGCTATATTTTCAATTTTAATTAAATTTTAAGCACAATCGAACACGCCCTTAGATAAACGTGAAACCTAAACGGTTAACGTGTACATCATCAGTCATAGTATCAATATGTGGGAAGAAATTAAAACATAGAATTAATCATCAGCGCTCGTACTAGCTTGTTGCATCCAAGGCCAGCTCGACTCACAAAGTTCACATGGAGAGTCGCCATCATTATCCTTTATCTTTGTGTCAGCATTGTTCTTCACTAGTAACTCAGCAATGGCAGCTCTCTCACAAACAACAGCATAGTGCAACGGTGTTTGACCTTCATCGTCCTAACAACAGGAACAGCGGTGGGAAAAAATCACAAAGAAGTATAAACAAAGATTTGGAACTAAGAATGCATTATTCCTATTTTTTCTACCTATATTCAAAATATCTGAGCTAGAATATTTATTTTTGGACTGATTACGAATAAGTAAAGGGTTAGGGAAGAGAGATGGAGAATCTAGGGGATATCATCAGAAAGGATGAAAAAAGACCACAGAAGTACCTAATTGCAATTCCCACAATTATATACAAAAACTATCCATTCAGCAACAATTCAATCACATTACATATAAGCTCCTTGCCATATCCGCAATAAAGGTGTTATCATCAGTAGATCACGTAAAATGTTGTTTGTAAACAAGGTTAGCAATTTTGTAACTCAATTAGAAACATCAGGCCACTGCTGAATTTTAAGCACCAACAAATGTAAAAATAAAAAGAAGCTTAATCCGTTGCTTCGATAAACAAATCCCACTAGACTATCCACCAGCAATATTTTTATTTTCTTCATTTCCATTAGAAAATAGTAAAACCCATAATAGCAAAATAAAAGAATCAGACCTTATTTTATCAATTTATATATTGGAAGGAAAGGGCACGGAATAAATGTAATTAAAATTTTATCAATTAAAACTAGCTCTCCAAGTCACAAATAAAATAGTAAGCGGGAACATTAGTTTGGAGGTGGTTTTCCTTATTTATATTCAATAGGAGAATTAGCAGGAGTGAGACAACAAATATTGCTATCTACCTTTGCATTAACATCAGCATTCTTGTTCAAGAGCAACTCTGTAATATTTATATGGCCCCGATCCACAGCCCAGTGCAAAGGAGTACGACCCTCACTATCTGCATCAGTTTGAGTTTTAACATAGTTCAGGTCAGAAAACACAATCTGTTTCACATGCACAAATCTGTATCTGTTAACTTTGCTGGCTAGAAACAGAATGCAGGCATTAATACACAAAAATAAAGGGCCGTTCGGTAGAGATTAAAATCGGATTAAAATTGAAAAACTAGTCATTATTGACTTTTACTAGACGAGTGAGACCCAATAACGGCTATATTTTCAATTTTAATTGGATTTTAATCTCTACTGAACGGGACTCTTTCCCTTTTTATATGCAACAAATTTTAAGAACTTTACTACTTGAAGGTCATCTTTTCTGTTATATATTTTGTTTTCTCCTTCAAAGAGATTTAATCAGTTTGAAGAGTTTATTCAGAAACCCCAAAATCCCCTGGACTTTCATTAGCAACGATATCATGTTTTCGTCTCAGAGCTAGTCACATCAAAGCAACATAGAGGAGCATTTTATAGATTTGAGGTCAACCAACCTCTAAGATCAGCTGGAACACCGCTTTCAATGCACTTAACCAACTTCTCTTCATCACCTTCTCGTGCAAAGGCATGTATAGCATCCAATTTTCTGCAAAGGAGAGGGGAAGATATATCATGTCAAATTCTCCTTTTCAAAGCATTAAATTGAGAGAAAAGAATAATAAGGTTGCATATTGCATTGAATGCTACTTCACAAATGAGTGCACTCTAATCCAATCAAACAGAAGATTGGACAAGTTTTCAGACCTAAAAAAGTTAGTCAACCCACTGTAAACACCGATCCATCCAATGGCATGTGTACAATGCTTGCAGGAGAAACTACACAACTTTCAGTTTTAGTGTGCCCTGCCCACTTGCTGGCAGTTCCATTTATGCTTGAAAAAAAAAAAATTTAGAACAATCATGGTGATGTAAGCAGCTTCCAAGTAAATGCTGAATCAGCAAGGAAAGTTTGGACAAACAGTCATTTATTTAAGAAATGATACTGAAAGAACTCTCTCCTCTTCCATCCCTTTCTCTCTTCCCCTTTGGGGGCCTACTGACGTCAAAAGGAAAAAAAATAAAAATCTATAATTATTTCCCCTGGAAGTTGTTGAGGTAAAAGAAACGAAAAGTTGAATTCAAGCATCAAATAGGGATGGTAAGGACAGATTCCTAGATGCTTATAGACAGCTCGTATAATGACAGATGAGACATGCTTTAAAAGAAACACGATCACAAACTACAAAAATGGTGAACCTCAAACATACAGAGGAAGTTCAAGATCTTTACAATTCACTTCCAGGTTCCTCCTCGTATATAAAGGAACTAAACACAGGTCCCATAGGTCCCTTGGAGCCTGCATTTGGTGCATCACTGCTCTCTTCACCTCTGTTCTTCTGCCAGCAGTACATACAGGTAAAGATGGTGACAACAATTGTTAAGAAGGGTGAATGCAGTTTTTTGTTGAAAAGAAAGATTATGATCTCACAGTTGCTCCCATAGCCCATGAGGGATATAATGTAGTAACAAGATCAATATATTTCTCCATTGCTTCTTCTGGAGGCATAGCACCCAATTTCTGCCATGCTTGCCTGATACATGAATCAAAATAAATCTTTCAACTCTTTGGCCGAGGGTCACCAACCCAAAGACATTGGTTATCCATCAAAAGTTAATGGACAAAGAAATAAACCACAAAATGCTATTCAAAGCTAAACATGAATAAGAATACATTAATTTACTCCACCCAATCAGTCTACATCATTTGTTTTTGGGAAACATAGTAACCACAAAAAACACTTGTAACATGCACGTTATTCTTCTAAGAACTTTAATCCCTTTGGTGGCAAGTTATGTTGAATCAATCAGCAATAAACAGGCAGACAGATAAAGATAGAAAAACTTTCCACACAGGACTTAAATTATATCATCTTTTGACCACGGAAAAATAAATTTCCCAAAGACAACTCAGGCCGCCCACTAAACACAACTCGGGCTGACCACTAAAAATGGAAAAAAGACAATACTTTTTAGAGATATTCTAATGCCCTAGCTTATGCCAAACTAGTAGCCTATTAAGAAACTGTTCAAGAATCCATAATCAAGTGATGGCAAGCAGTCAGCATAAAATTTATGTGTTCGGGAACAGTAAGGATATATTCTATCAACCAAAATCCACTTCTTTTATAATTACAAATTTTCTTAAAAATGTTTCCTCTTAAGAGAATCACAATAACTGCTTTTCTTATATTTCAGCAAGTTTTCCTTTTCTCCCTTTGAATATTTATCCTAATGATTGATCATGGCAACAGTGAAGTAAACTAAGCAATGAAAGAACCGAAATAATTATTGTGACCATTTTTAATTGTAGATATTATAGTGAATAATTTTCCTATTTCTCAATCATCGCATATCATTAATGAGAAGTGTCATAATCAAAACTATTCAGACCATAATGTTTTCCATAACAATAGCTAATATAAGTCAAAACTAATCTTAACTCATTATAATTCTTAGGATCGCTTATTGTATCATTATCAATTGGTGATCATCATATTCACATCCCATTATTTCCAACCAAAACAAAACAACCATCACCGAAAAAGCTCTTACTTAAACATCAGAGAAATGGAGAAACTAACAGGAATTCAGCTATTAAAAAATCAATTAACTTGATCCACTCCAAATGACCAATGATTACCATTTGGCCCGAGCAGTGGGCTTGAGGAGGGATGGCTGTGGAGCACTACAGGGTCCCTCGGTGGCAATCTTATAAAACCCATAAAGCTGCAACTGTACCTCATTCGACACATTCTGCGCTGCGCTATCGGCTGCAGTGGCCGCCACAAATGCCGTGGCAGCACTGAATGCCTCGTCCAATTCAGTGCTCTCCACACCCTCCCAATCATCGTCACTGTCGGTAAGATCGCCAACAGTCGAACTCTCACGCGCTAATCCCTCATTTTCAACTATCAAAGGCTCGCTTTCTGCCAAACCCCTAGATAACGAAGTTACGGTTTCCTCTGCGGGCTTGGATGCAGGTTCCGGTGAAGCAGAACGGGCGATTCGGAGATTTTCATCGCGGAACGCAAAGATTACAGAGAACAATTTAGCGAGTAAAAAGGAGAAAATTACACCAAAGAATACAGATTGAACGAATTGTTGCCACTCAGCCATGATTAAGCATATAAAAAAATCAACCGAGTTACAATTCGAAATATAAACAAAAAGAATTGTAGGGAAACCCTAGAAATTCCCTTTTTTTTCAAAAAAGAATTACCCAAAAAGCCAAAAGGCAAAATTCTTAACAGATCATTGTAATTGGACCCGTGTGATCACAATTTAAATCTTTGATGATTTGTGAAATTTATAACAATTCAAAGGCAGTAAATTAAAACATATTTGAATCAAAATCAAGTAGAGAGATTATTTTGCTGGGGTCAAGAAAAAGTAGAGAGAGATTGGCAAAATGATTTTCCTGTTATTCCTTGTTATCGTCCTTTTTTCTTTTTTTCTTTTTTGCCATTTTGATATAAATGGATTTTTTTCGAGTTAATTGTTTTAATAGTCATTAAACTATTTAGGTGCAATTTTACTTTAGTGACTAAACTTGTAATGAATTTGTACAAATCTTAAATTATTGGTTGTTTTGATAAAGAAATTTAGGGATTTATGACTTTCAAATTAGCTCAGATCCAAAACAAATAATTTATCGGACTATGATTTGTTTCGTTAAACTACTTTATTCTTTTACGCATACTGTTCTAATATGATTACTTTTGTTGATTTTAGTACATTGCACACTCTTTATGTGTCTAGAAATCTTAGACCAGTTCTCATATTGAAATCGGAAAATAATTTAGTTCCGTGCATAAAAAATTTGGACGTGAATTGAATCCTAAATCGACACTCCCAAAATCCTAAATTATATTTATGATTTAAGGTTAATTTTACAAACGGTCACTGAACTTATTAAAAATTACAAATGATCACTGCAGTTTAAAACTTGCAGAAACGGTCACCGAAGTTTCATGCGCTTTCATAAACGGTCATTGAACTTTTAATTTGTTTCACAAACGGTCACTAAAGGACCGTTATGATTTTAATTCAAACTTGAAGGATCAAAACACGTGCACATAAAAGTTAGACCACATCAAGTGCAAATTTATTTTAAATAAGAATACACTATATTTTTATGTGAAGTAAAATAAATAAAAGTGCATTAAAAGCTATAAAATCTATACACGATCACACAAAAACATAGAAAAATATTTCTATCTCATATCTAAATTTATAGTCTTATACGTATACATGCGGAACGAGAATAAAAATATCACTTTTACAATTTCCATCTAATTTACTTCAAATGTGACACTTAATAGAAAAAAACTTGCACTTGAAGTGGTCAAGTTTCTATGTCCACGAATTTTGGTCTTTTAAGTGTGAATTAAAATCATAACAGTGTTAGTTATCACCAAATTAATCAAATTTTGGTTTTCCCTCAAATCTTATCTTAGCCCTTGTTTGGGCTACATTTTTTTTTTCATTCTCGTTCTTCTACTCATTTTCAATCACACATTTTTCAATAAAATAATATTTTCCATCACATCAATAACTTTTTCTTCTTTTNAAGGGCCACATTTTTTTTCATTCTCATTCTTCTACTCATTTTCAACCACACATTCTTCAATAAAATAATATTTTTCATCACATCAATAACTTTTCCTTCTTTTTCAACCACATATTCCCCATCACATCAATCAAAAAAATGCATTCTTTTGAAAATAATGTGCACCAAACGGGGGCTTAATTTAGCTAAACCTTATTTTAGACATAGTTTCAGTTGTCTGAATCTGAATCTTGCAAGTTGCATCGTTGATCATTGTGGATCCTTTTTAGACCTTGTTCTCTTCCACATTGTAAGCATGTTGCATGCATCCCCGTATGAGTAGTTGCTCTTCCAAGTTGCATTCGATCTATATCTACACCCCCACTGAACTCGTTTGGATATATTTTTGGTTTTCTTTCTATATGGTCAGGGGCGGAGCCAGCCTGTCGAAGTAGGAAAGTCCTAGAGTTGAAGGGTTGGGAGCCCAGGGGCAGTCCCCAAATTTTTTTTGAAACATTATGTGTTAAAATGAGAAAAATTAGTACTTTGTGATGGAAAAATGAAACAAATGAACATAATTAATGTACATTAGTTGAATACTTAAAAGATGTTAATACCTTTATGGAGATATGTCGGTAATCGACAATTATTTTCTAGACGCTTACAATTCTACTGGTTCAAACTTCAAAATTAAAAGTTAAGAATTAAGCATATATACATAATGTATTTTAATTTTTATAGTTGAAGAATTCAAAATTTTAGCATTCTCGTTCAATTAATATTTGTAAACGGGTTTAAAGTATTGTCTTCCCCTACAATAAAATGGATCTCACACAAACATCCCAACACTTAAAGAATTTGAAAAGTATTCCAAGAAAAATGCACATTATAAAATTTATGAAAGACTTTTTCAAATGCTTAAAATACCAAAAAAAACTATGATAAGGTCATACCGCATTGTCAATTTTTGCACTGGTGGTGGTATATCCAGAACTTTTGGCACCTTTTCATTCTTGTCATCGACGATGATCCTTGCATTATTGTAGAAAATAGCTATCTTTGATACGAGTCCTCTAAATATATGAAAAAACTGGCTTATTTTCTTTACAAAACTAATAATCTAGTTACATAACACGGACAAGTCTACTCTCTTTTAAAATAGGGATTTTGAGTATTACTATTCATTTGTGAATTCTCTTCACATGTCACTGTTCCATATATGGACAAAAAATAAATAAAAAATTCTAGCCATATTTATTGACTTCACTACAGTAGTCTGCAATTGAAATTTTATAACTATAAATATCTTCTCTCCATGAATCTTTTATATTGGAGAAGCAAATGTATTGCAGATACAAAATATTTTCTCCACGTACGTATTGGAGAATCAAACCAACAAGAGAAGAACCATAACCTTTATTTCACTCCGAGACCATGGTGCAGTAAAAGTAGTAGACTCCCTCGACAAATTGCGACAATCAAGTTAAGTTTACCGGCTCAATTTTTATTCATGTGAAAGTTCTTATACAAGTTAAGTTTGTTGGAACAACATTCCCAGAATTGTCCTGATATTGCTACTTGTCCATCTTTATATAGATTTACAATATATAGAATTATTTCTGGTATATTTTTCAATTCTCTTATGACGAAAATGGGATTGTGGAAAGAAGTGAGATATAGGCTGAAGTTAACTAATGTTTGATGAAATAATATACGCAATGATAAGGCAATAAAATTGACATGAATTGATGAAGAGGCATTTGGGCAATGAATGAAGTAAATTTGGAGTATAATGTGTTTCCACTACTTTTTGATGTTTGGTTAGTTCAATTGTACACTGTTTGAGCTTCAAATATGGACAAATATGCTCTACTCATCTTTAAAGGTTTGATTCTAGAATTCTCTTCAGTGTTGTTTAGCAGGAATTTGAACTAGGAAGAGTTTCCTATGGCAGTATGTTTGCCAAAATTTGATTGTTGGATTTCAGAGTTGAATATTACTGGTAAATGTTCTCTTTTATGTATTTATTTATCTGAGAATTAAAACATCTTATTTAATAGAAAAAAAAAAAAGAGACCGTATCTCCGCACTGTGCGGAGACACCACTCCAACACAGAGTTGTGTCTCCGCACAGGGCGGAGACACGAGCACTCTGTGTCTCCGCATACGGTCCCTATTTTTTTTTTCTTTTCTTAATTTTTTATAAATTGAAACTTCTTATTTAATAGAGAGAGAGAGACCGTGTCTCCGCACTGTGCGGAGACGCCACTCAGACACGGTCCCAATTTTTTTTTTTTATTTCTTATTTTTTACCAAGAAATCTACTTATTTACATTTTACATAAACTATAAATACAATTTCACTTATTAATAATTTAATTCAAAAACATTAGAAAATATATAATTCCATACATACCTGAAAATCAAAATTCCTATCGGGGGCAACCGCCCCCACGAGGGGCGCTGCCCCCTCGACCCCTCGACCTGACCGGTCAGGTCGATTCCCGTCAGGGGCATTACCCTCGAACCACCTTGGGGGGCGCTGTCCCCTCGACCCCAAGAGCTGAGTTACCAGTCGATCCTCGTCTTTCTAGGCATTGCCCCCGCTGCTCTCTCGAAAATATTATTGACGAAGATATTGACACATGGAAAAATATTATTTAATGGTGAGCTCGATACTAAGAAGAAAATACGTCTCCAATATGACGATTTGAATGCTCATGAGGTTGATATATTATCACTTTAACTTGAACGAATTTGTCTCTTTGTGAAATTTTTTTCCATTTATTTCTTGATTCTTGTTTCTGGAATAACTCTTCATACAAATGAACATTTTTCTGAAGAAGCAATGAAAAAATTGAAAAAAAATAAAAATTATTTGTGCTAATATGTATACAAGAGAAATCTAAGGCTCGAATAAGAAGTTTCTTATTGTTTACCACTGCACATGTTAGAATAGATAAGACATTTAAAACACTTCAACAAAGACAAACACATAGCACACATTTTGTAAAACTTTCACTCTTTCATATACCAACACTTATAGTAATTTTTCTATTCCTCGTCAAGCTGTCGAAAATTACTTCCCTTCATTGATAAATTAAATCGTATTTGTCTTCCAATTTTAATTATAAAATAAAATTAAAGTCATTTGTTCATGTTATTTTAATATGATGATAGTTTTATCATACTTCATTTTTAGAAGACTATAAACAGCATAAGCCTTCTCAAAAGTACGGATCTACATAAGATTGAGTGGGAACTTACATAACTTTGATATCTATTTGTTTGTGCTCTGTGTTTTAATGTATCAGATCACGTTTAAAAATAAGTTCATTGTATTCACTGATTTCCCCATAATTTAGAGTTCGTTATTTATTAAAAACTTCTAAAGTACTTTAGCATTAAAAGCATTTGCTCACTACTCTTTATAAACAGAGTATGAATCTAATCATATAACAAATATAGTATTTAATGCATAAAGTCTTATGCTTTAATATCCTTTTTGATTTTTTTTTTTCATACAAAAATGTGTGTGAAAATTTAATAATACAAAATCACATCTAATTCTCATATGATTTTAACACATGGAACACTAACATCACCTTTAAAATAACAACATCCGTGCAATGCACCAGTAAAAACTAGTGTTGCTAAAAAGCACGAGGTGACCGCCTGTGGCACTGGCCACTGGTTGGCTCAACATCATATGAACGAGAAAATGCAGGCATATCTACCATGCTTCACGCTGTACAGTTTAGACAAGAAAATATATTAGTGATTACTCTAACATGAGGGAGAGAGCATGTTTGGCTAAACTTAAAATTAATTTGAATAAGTTTGTTTTTACTAGCCTTTAAACAACCAAAAACATGTTTGAAAAGTGTTTATAAATAGTTGAAATTATAAATAAATAGAAAAAAAAGAGTGGTGGATAAATGGGTAGTACTTGTGTATCTCCCAAAATGTGTAGATGAAAAGTGACTTGAGTATTTATAATAATTTATAAACATGAGCCAAACATAGTCCAAGTTACTTCTCTTACTTTACTGCCTATACTAACTTTTTTTAATTAATTATTTTCAAACTCATTGACAAGTAACCTTATAAGCTCAGCCAAACATGCTACAAAGGGCAGACAAAAAATCAATCAGACCAGCTAACATACCACGAAAAAACGTTCCCCACGATTTTCCTAAAAATATATTGGGGCAACTGGCCGGGCTCTCCTAGGTTCCACTGTGATGACTGATAACCAAGTGAAAGATCAAGGGAACCTTCATAAACCTGCATAATACAGACGTGCATCTCGTATTGGCCTCTCTTCGCACGTAAATCCATTTCTTTTCTGGGCCAACAGAAACAGACTTCGTGAATAAACAAATCGAGGGATTGTTGAATTAAGCTAAGTAACCAATTGCAAATAGTGCATACCTTAGTTTTTAATCAGCTGCTGTATTACAAACTTCATCGACTGCAAATCTGAACTCACCCACTGGACGGCGAGTCCTCCACAGTGATACAGCAATGTCGATGGTTTGGGCTGGGTAAACAATTTTAATACTTTCAAAATCAACTTTTTGTGCAATGAACTTGCTGCACTTGACCAAATTGATGGATCACTTAAACAGGTGACCATAAAAATAGAACATATCCAATTTCTCTTGTGATCCTGCATACTCATGTTAATGGGGTGTTGGTAACCCATAATTGTGGAACGATCTAATTCGTCCATCCCATCCTGCAGTAACAATCACTAGACCCCAGGCATGCGAAGTGGATGAACTCTTGCAAGAAGTCTTGAAAAGTTTGTATTGAGATTTACACATTTGATACAGCCCAGTACGGGGACTAGACGTGGGTAGCTTTTCCTCGGGCCAAGTTGCAGACCCCTTGGGGCTGGAGTCCAAGATAAACTCTTGGCCCAAAGAGAAATGAGTCGATAACTTAGTTAAACTCTCCTCTAGTTTGCTCGATTTGAATCTGTTCTCCAAGTTCCCTATCTTTAAGCCAGACCAAGGTATTGCCACAGAGGCATTAGACGAGAAACACTCGAATGATCTAATTGGTTGCGAGGCAGAACATGATTCCTGATTGTAGTTCCAGACGTAAACATTAGAATCCTCAGACACCGAGACAACGTGCTTTCCATTTGAGGTGAACGAAGCAGAAATCTGGTTCCCAGCACCGCCTAGGCATATAGACAGTGTGAGGGTATTAATCTAAAAAAAATAGACAGACAAGGGATGACTAATAAAATTCAACAAGAGCCCACATATTATTCCTCGAGGAAATACACCGCCGAGGGAAGCACTAGTTGCTTACCTTTGTATCTCCCAATCACATTCATCCCACTAAGAATTCTAATTTGTGAATCAGCACATGTGACCAACACTTTGCTCCAGTCTTGTGGGACAAACTGCATTCATGGGGCATCAGATTAGAATTGAGTTGGATCGAAATAAAGGTTTTATTTCTTCAAGTGCTCTCGTCGCACTATAATTATAGCTTCTCATTAAATAGAAGGGTGATAGGCAACTGATGATAACCTGTAATCCAGTTATCCTTTTGCAGGCCGATTTCTTTTTACTGGTTAAGCACATCTGCTCTTCCAGTTCGAAGTGATTAGCTTACAAAGAGAAAAGTCAAAACCAGTTATCAATGTTTAGTCCCTACTAGCGAGTTTCAATTTCAAAGCTAAATTATGGAATGATAGTAAGAGAATCATCTGGACTACACGAGCAAAATCAAAACCTTCAAACATTACAGAAGGATAAATAAACCATAAAGTTGTATGGCATCGTAGGACGAGCAATTGACCACTATTTTAAGCAAAAACACATAATAATCCAAAAATCTCTACAAATTACCCGATATAATAAAAAAACGACAAGAGCCTGTGATAGAGCCAATAATACCACCCTATACAACAAAAAAAGAATTATTCCTTTAGTATGTCTTATAAATTTATGAATCCACATTTCCAATAAAATATTGTGGCAAGTTTTATAAGACGGATTGGAGACGACTCGACGGTATCAAAGAAGAAAAAAAATAGAAGTCAAAATCTTATCCATTGTCGTCTTCAATCCTATCCGAGTACTGTACCACAATTATCTGTAAAGGGATAGACAATCAACAGACCTGCCCATCAGGCCTATAAGAAACAGCAGTAATTATATCTCTTATTTCAGTCCAGTCGACAACTTGATAACCACTGATTGTCCAAATCCGAACTTTTCCGTCAATTGAACCACTGATGAAGTAATCGTCGTTCACGGGGTTAAACTGAATGCAGGTCACTGCATACAATTAAATTCGTTTTTAGCAAAAAGGAATCAGTACGTCGAGACCAATTTTGATGTTTTTCACAAGCCAAATCTGATAATATCACTATATGCAACCGGTTACACACCATAATCGCTATGCAGAAAGACCTTGAGACACTGCTCATATCCAACCCGCCACAAACGAACAGTTTTGTCAATTGATGAAGAAAGCAGACACTGCAAGAAAACAGAGTAGCAAATTATAATATCATTGGTTTCCAGGAAATTTCAAAAGAAAACCAACTTGATTGCAAGTAGAAAACTTACATTAGTTTTCGACCAAGAAAGATCCAAAATGTCTCCACTGTGACCTACAAACACATGCAGTGGCCTCTCCAAAATCCGGAAAACCTTTGGAGGAAAGATGATACATGCCGAGTCTTTTGGTTTCCTCATACTCTTCAATTTGTCAGTTTTATATTCTTCCTTCATGAGAGATGCCAATTCAGAAAGATGGTTCACTGAGAAGTAAATGCAAGATTGATCTACAACTGGAATATCAGTATCACTCGATCTCTCATCTTCCACCACTTGCCAAATTCGCACTATCTTATCTTCACCAGCACTAGCCAGGTATTGTCCGTCGAGACTAAATTTCATAGTAAGGATTGACCCTTCATGGGCCTCGATATCTTGTCCAGTCACGAGTGCTGAGAGTTCTTTCAACATTTTCCGTTTATGGTGAACCCTAACTCTCTGAACCTTGGTCCCCTGAACTCGACCAGGGCAACTGGATCTAAAATTATCAGCTCTCCCATTCCCACTCGTCATGCGCGTCAAGGAACGTAATCTACTCAACCAGCGAACTTTTACTTTATATATTGTTTTCGAAATATTTCCATTGATCTCAAATTCTGTCTCCCGAAGTTGCTGAACTGAAGGCGACAGTCGAGTAATGTTCTCAAACTCTCTGGATATCAACACTTGGTCCAACCCTGCAACTCCAACAGCTATCCGCTTGCCATCCTCCACCAAATCATCAACATTACACTCACGCCCATCATTTAAATTCTCGTTTCTACAAATAAAATCTTCACTTGGACCCACTTCTCTTATTAAATCCAAAACACCAGCGGACCAACGTGACATACAAGAACGGCTAGAAGAAAATTCATCTTCAAAAATTGAATTTCTTAGAACAGACTCACTACTTTCCATTATTCTATCAATATCTCCCCCGAACACACCACATTTACCATTATTATGTACACCAAAGGAATTGTTTCCTTCTAAACTATCTAAGCTCATTTCCATCCATCCAAAGAATTTCCTACGTCGCTCCCTCACACTTTGAGGGCTCCCAATCCAAAAATCATATTCACAATTGTTAGCCCCAACATTATCAGAATCAGACTCGGAAGCTGATGCAATGTGCTCTGATGCATCAAAGAATCGAAATTCTTGATCCTCGTCACTGAAGCTACCCATGATTTCTCGGGTTCAACCCATAAAAAACAGAAACCTTGCGACGAGGAATCGAAACTCGAAGTACTAGGCAATGCTGAAGTGGTTATTCAATCCAATATAAACCCTTCGTTGAAAACGGAAACACGTGTAAGGTCAAGAAAGAAATAGTCGAGTACACAAAACACAAGCCCAAGAACCAAGGTTAAAGTAAAATAATATACAATTAAAAATTCCAGTATTACAGCTAGAACATAAACAATAGAAGTTCCGACATGGATCCCGATCCAATCCCATTGAATCTGGTCTCTCATATAACACAAAACAATAGAAAGCAAATATTATTTTCCTCGAACTACATAATACGCATTAAAAAAATTAACCACATTTTTCTATCACCAGAATTGGGCAAAATCCAAGTGATTTTAGCACAAAAAATGGCAAACCCATTGTCAGGAAAAAGACTTTACGGACTCTCAAAATTGATTAAATTTCAATAAACGTATAGAATATGACAAAGAATATCATCAACATATAAGAAACTTCAGGTTCATAAAAAAATAAAGAAAAAATTGAAAGAAATATAAATTTTTTCTCACGTGGGTCTGATTTAATATTATGAGATTGAAGAAGATCGGAAGGTATGAAATTCCAGGATTCCCTTTTGGCGTCTCCCTCTCTTTCTGGAGAGGAAGCAAAGAAGTGGAGTGACCATACAAAAAAAAATTAAAAAAAGGCAGAGATCGAGAAACAGTAGATTAATGGAATGGAAATGAATGAAAAAGGAGAAATTGAAATGGAAAAAGCATAAAATTCCTTGATATCCGTGAATTAATGGACCGGTAAACGAGATTTTGAGATTTGCTTGCGAGGGTACGTAAGAGTACTGCTAGCCTCTACTCATTTTTTCCCCCTCCTCTTTTTACCTAATTATCTTTTTTACTTTTATGTTCATTTTTCAGTCCCTCCTTTCATCAACTGGCCACAAAACATAACCTTTTGTTTTACCTTCATTATTAAGGGTTTGTTTGGGTCAGATTTTAATCTAAATTAAAGTCAAATAATTAATATCAATCACATCTTTCATGAGTTTCATATCTTTTCAACCACACATTTCAAAATTTTTTATTACAATTCAGTTAAAATCTGATTTTAATTTACACCGAACACCCTCTAAATGTTGTGAGAGAAAGAAAAAAAATTTCCATTTGGTTGGAATTAAAATTGAAAATATAGCCGTTATTGGGTCACAATCTTCTAATAATAGTCAACAATAGCGGTTAATTTTTCAATTTTAATTCGATTTCAATCCTTTTCAAACGGACTCTAAATTGTGGTGAATTACTCGGAATTGATGCATGATTGACTGTAAAAAATTTAAAACAAACTCTGCATTCATGAAGAAGTCGTTTCTCCTCAGTCAAATGCGACTTGCGAACACGTTGATTGATTTTGTCTTGAGATTTGAATATCTATTGTCTACATAAATTATATTATAGAAAATTTGTTAATTTAATTTTGAATAATTTCAATAGGAAACCTTTGCCAAATTTTATGTTACGTGTTGATTATATTATAATCTACAAAAAGAAAAGTAGAACAAAAAAGGGAAATTATTCTTGTCAAGAAACGAAAATGCAATTATTGGACATTCAGTTCAACGATCGTGCTACTCAAACAGGGAATTTTGACAGAAATGTTGACAGTCGTGCATTCATTGGAAGATGAAAAATTAAAAGAAAAAAAATAGGCAAATCACAATTCGCCACATCAGCTCTGTCAGCTTTCGTTGTAAAAAATCCCTGTTTGAGTAGCTTAATTCTCAGTTCAATACCATCGTCACCCATGAACCTATTTATTTTACGTCTCAAAAAAGTAAATTGGGTTGGATCGTTCAATCCACGGGAATCCCAATTCAATATATGCGTTCCCGTGCCAGTCAGTTGGGATGGAATGCTCGTGCTTGCTGTCTGCTAATAAAAATCAAAATGTCAAACCCAAAATTTTTGACGCGGAATATTCATTTCAGTGGTTGGTTAGCTAAATTCTCCATTAAGACTAAACCACAATGATTTTCCTTTTTGCGTGTAGAGAAAAATTTCTTCAAAACTTTCCATCACTGACCATCGTACACATGTCAAATTTTATTGTTTAGTCACTAAAATTTGTATATAATTAAAATTTTATTAATTATGTCAAAATATTTTGTTTTCATACTTTGAAATAAGGAAAAAGGTATTTTTTTCATATTTATTTATCATCATGGGGCAGGAAAATTAGTTGTTATACGTTATTTCGACAAACTATTTGGACATAAACTATTATCAAATATAAAAATGTGTTTTAACTAATAAAAAGTTGAGGATAAGAATGTCATAGAAAATTATTAGGAAAAAAATACTATAATAAGTAAAGATTGACAACCTTAAGTGTAATTAAAATGTAGTGTATCAACTTGGACATAATCCGCGGTTTACCTTCTCCAGTTACTGAGGGGCCGATGGCTGGTGGTTCAGGAAATTAGTCGGCTAAGTTGGGATACCTGGGTACCAAAAAAAAAAGGTAGTGTAAGAAATAAAAATGAGGGATAATTGCAGTGGGAGCTCCAAACCTTTTGAAACGTTAGCAAATTTTTTCCAAACCTTTCAATCTTTGCAGTCATCACCCCTAACATTTTCAACCGTTGCATGTAATGGAAGTAAAATACCTTGGTACTTGTACACGATTCGTACAAATCAATTATGTAAAGAATCGTGCTACATGTACATTTTCGTTGACATTGTTGCGATGTGACATTTTTTTACACATTGATTTTAAGAACACTTTAAAAAATTAATGGTACATAATTTGACAACATATGGAGTATCAAACTTAATGTACACTGAGTATATACAACTACTTTAATCCTTACGTAAAATTATTAGAATTGCATATTTAAAAGATAAAAAGTTAATATTTCTAAAATTATGTAAAGACGGTGAATTTTATAAGAATAGCATTTTTAAATAAATATGGCTTTTACATTTCTTTTAAATATCGTGATTCAGAATAAAGTTATAATTGTTCCGAAACTCCAACACAATGAAATTGACAATCAACTTAAACATCTTCCACATTTTATAAAGGCTAATGAGTTCAACTTATATAATTATTTCCGCAATATAGATTACGCGAAGTTATATTGCGGTGAAGAATTTTAAAAACGGTAAAAAACTTTATAATGCAAAAATTCAAATCGTTTTTTTTTTCCTTTTATATATAAGCTCGATACTTGTTAACAATTGTCACGAGCTTATCATTTTGAGTGTGAGCTCCTTCCCTATGGATAGTCTTTGATTGAGTCTTATCTTTGATTCGCTACTTGTTACCAATTCGAGAACTACGAAAGTCTCAAAACATTTAATAAATTATTACAATAATAATTTTAGAGGTGTTATCAAATTAAAGTCTCGATCATGCAATGACTAGTGATCCCATGTGATGGAACCTTGTTCAAAGAATCAACATGTTCATATGTCTTGGTCAAAACTGATGACTTCCAAGTAGAGGAATATATGATGTCCTAATCCCAAAATAAAAGTTTCTTTGAAAAGTATTTATAAATTATAAATAGATAAAAATAAATGGTGAATAAATACTGGTGAATCCTTTGAAAGATATAAATAAAAAGTGATTCAAGTGTTTATAAATAATTTATAGCTTGGCAAAACATAGGCTAAGCATCTTTTTGATCCTCATTATTTTAAAAATCATTTTTTTACCACCCTCATCTTCAAACATACATTATGACAATAAAATATTCTGTATGTTAACTCAAATTTTTTTCTTATATTTTTAGTCATACATTCTCCAAAAATTCACTATTACAAAATTCATTTTCAACAAAAAAAATAAAAATGAAAAATAGGGCTCAAACATGGGCTAAGTTATATACATATATACACATATAACTTAAGTTATACACATATATATATACATATAACTATAGAAATATCTAATAAAATCATGGCTGTCCAATTGTGCCAAGTCAATCAACTATAGAACAATAGTAAACACTACTAAAGGCCCTTAAGTTTGTGATAAATTGCCCTTTAACTTTTTCTACTTGACAACCAATTATATCATGATAGGCAACCTATTTTGGCCTTATTATATTTTGATTTAGTAATTTGCAACGTAGTAGTCAAGTCACATTTTAACGTCTAATCAATGTCACATTTGTCGTGCAACTTTATTTTTGTTAATTGTCCACTTTTGTATCATACGATAGCGAACCTATTGTCAAACTTTTATAATTTATTGATTAGAACTTTTTAACTGCACTCACTTTTTTATCTGCGTATATTTCTATCCATCGTTATATTCATTTATTTGAATTTAATCTTCAACTTCGAAATTATGGATGGACTTAAAATTTATTGAAAGTATACACTAGTTTTAACTAATCAATGAGCTCGACTATTAAAGACCAATAATTCGCTACATACTTTAGACCAGAATCAAGCGCTGTTTGTTGAATTAAGACTTTTCATCGTGCCGACTTTGTTCGTGATGAGATCTTAACTCTGTTATCCAACTATGGATGTCTCGTCATTGCTTTAGTCAAGTATTTTGTCTAGCATTGAAACTTGGATGACCTCATTGTTACGTGAGCTCATTATTTCGAAATGGAGCTCTTTTGCTATGATTAGTCTTGGTCGAGCTTTAATTATGACTTGTAGCAGCCACAATATATATCACACGAGAATGATTTATAAGTAAAAAGATCATTCATGGTTGGTACAAGACCTTTTAGATGAAAGTCCAACAATAAAATCGTTCAAACTAAATTCAAAGTAGACAGTATCATATCAAGTAAATTATGATGTTATAAATGGTATTAAAGCCTAAATTTAGCCGAACATGTGTCCATCGAGGATGTTGTACTCCCTAACACGGGTGACTGTAGCAATCACAAAGAAAATGAGGCTAATGTGTAAGTGATCGCTTCCAAGTAGACCACGTCATATTATATTGTAAATATCATTACAATCAAAATATTTCTTAAATGATTTGAATTTCGCGTATATCTAACGTGTGTATACGTGAGCATGTTTGATCAAACCTTAAAATAATAGCTAGAGAAGTATTATCAAATCAAGGTCTTGTCTCTCAAACATGTAATAACTAATGAATCCAAATCAATGTTTATATCTTTGTTAACGTTCTTCCATATAGCACCATCATATTCTTTGATTTCCTCAACAATCTTTCACATCACTATTTTAGAGTGTGCCATACATAAAGGATGTCAAGTAAGATGTACATATTACTCCCAAAAAGTTGATTAGTTGGTATGTTGTTCGATAAAAAAAAAAAAAAGAAAAAAGTCGGGTGTTCTGTGCGAAACAAAAAGGGGAGGTTAAAAAAAAAAGGTTTTAAGTTCCTTTCTGGCAGCAAGAAGATGAAAATAAAGTAAAACACGCGTGACCAAAGTTTTCTCTGACTGATATCTGTCCACAGCAGACAACCGAAGGATTCGCCGGAAAGTTCAGATCTTCATCAAGCTCCAGCGGGAAATTGGTTCTTGTACGGATTTCCGGCGATGGAGAGTTACTGTAGCTCATCTTTTTACCCGAGGAAGGTGCCGACTTTATGCATGCTCCTGAACCTGAAGCGTCACGGGCATAGAGATGGCAAAAAAAAAAAACTGCCCCGCTCCACCCCGCCACGGGTCGCGGGGTGGGGCGGGGCGGGATGAGGGTGCCCCGCCCCGAACCCGCCCCTCGAAGTTAAATAAAAAAAAATCGAATATTGTTTTTT